>JAUMJJ010001065.1:0-76228 GCA_033556795.1 Tapera naevia | reverse complement strand
GGTAATGGGGAAAAATCTTGATTTTTGGGGACAATGAACCCAGTTTGGGTGGAAAAAAGCTGATTTTGGGGAAAATGAACCCAGTTTTGGGGGAAAAACTCGTTCTTAAGGAAAATGAACCCCGTTTGGGGGGAAAAAAAAGATTTTGGGGAAATTAACCCAGAAATTTGGAAAAAAACCCGGATTTCGGGGAAAATGAACACAGTTTGGAGGGGAAAACCTGATTTGTGTGAAAATGCACCCAGTTTTGGGGTAGGAAAAAAAGGATTTTGGGGACAATGACCCAATTTGGGAGGAAAATAGCTGATTTTGGGGGAAATGAACCCACTTTTTGGGGAAAAACTCGTTCTTAAGGAAAATGAACCCAGTTTGGGGGGGAAAAAAAAGATTTTGGGGAAATTAACCCAGAAGTTTGGAAAAAAACCCCGGATATTGGGGAAAATGAACACAGTTTGGAGGGGAAAACCTGATTTGTGTGAAAATGCACCCAGTTTTGGGGTAGGAAAAAAAGGATTTTGGGGACAATGACCCAATTTGGGAGGAAAATAGCTGATTTTGGGGAAAATGAACCCACTTTTTGGGGAAAAACTCGTTCTTAAGGAAAATGAACCCAGTTTGGGGGGGAAAAAAAAGATTTTGGGGAAATTAACCCAGAAGTTTGGAAAAAAAACCCCGGATATTGGGGAAAATGAACACAGTTTGGAGGGGAAAACCTGATTTGTGTGAAAATGCACCCAGTTTTGGGGTAGGAAAAAAAGGATTTTGGGGAAACTGAACCAGGTAATGGGGAAAAATCTTGATTTTTGGGGACAATGAACCCAGTTTGGGTGGAAAAAAGCTGATTTTGGGGAAAATGAACCCAGTTTTGGGGGAAAAACTCGTTCTTAAGGAAAATGAACCCCGTTTGGGGGGAAAAAAAAGATTTTGGGGAAATTAACCCAGAAATTTGGAAAAAAACCCGGATTTCGGGGAAAATGAACACAGTTTGGAGGGGAAAACCTGATTTGTGTGAAAATGCACCCAGTTTTGGGGTAGGAAAAAAAGGATTTTGGGGACAATGACCCAATTTGGGAGGAAAATAGCTGATTTTGGGGGAAATGAACCCAGTTTGGGGGGAAAAACCCGTTTTTAATGAAAATGGACCCATTTTTGAGGGGGAAAAAACCATGATTTTGGGGAAAATGAACCCAGTAGTTGGGGAAAAAAACCCCAGATTTCGCGGAAAATGAACACAGTTTGGGGGGGAAAACCCAATTTGTAGGGAAATGAACCCTGTTTTGGTGGAAAAAACCCGATTTTGTGGAAAATGAACCCAGTTTAGGAGGAAAAAAGCTGATTATGAGGAAAATGAACTCAGTTTGGGGGGAAAAAACCATTTTTGAGAAAAATGAAAACAGTTATCGGGAAAAAAAAGGTTTTGGGGAAAATGAACCTGTTTTTTGGGGGGAAAAACCCGTTTTTGATGAACATGAACCCAGTTTTGGGAAACAAAACCCGATTTTGTAGGAAATGAACTCAGTAACTGGGAAAAAAAACGGATTTGGGGAAAATGAACACACTTTGGGGGGCGGATCCGAATTTGTAGGGAAATGAACCCAGTTTTTGCAGAAAAAAAAACAATTTGGGGGAAAATTAAACCAGGTGTGTGTGTGTGGGGGGAATACCTGATTTTGGGGAAAATGAACCCAGTAATGGAAAAAAAACTGATTTTGGGGACAATGAACCCAGAGTGGAGTGGAAATAGAACATTTTGGGGAAAATGAACACTGTTTGCAGGGGAAAACATGATTTGTGTGAAAATGCACCCGGTTTTGGGTGGAAAGAACAGATTTTTGGTAAAATGAACCCAGCAATGGGGAAAAAAAAATGATTTTGGGGAAAATGAACCCAGAGTGCAGATGAAATACCAGATTTTGGGGAAAATGAACGCAGTTTGGAGGGGAAAACCTGATTTGTGTGAAAATGCACCCAGTTTTGGGGTGGGAAAAAAGGGGTTTTGTGGACAATGAACCCAGTTTGGGAGGAAAAAAAGCTGATTTTGGGGAAAATAAATCCAGTCTGGGGGGGAAAAACTTGTTTCTAAAGAAAAATGAACCCAGTTTTTGGGGAAAAAAAAGATTTTGGGGAAATTAACTAAGAAATTGGGAAAAAAAAAACGGATTTTTGGGGAAATGAACCCAGTTTGGAGGTGAAAACCTGATTTGTGTGAAAATGCACCCAGTTTTTTTGGGAAAAAACAGATTTGGGGAAAATGAACCCAGTAATGGGGAAAAAACTTGATTTTGGGAAATGAACCCAGTTTGGGAGGAAAAAAGCTGATTATGGAGAAAATGAACCCAGTTTTGGGGGAAAAAATAGATTTTGGGAAAATGAACCCAGGTTGAGAGGAAAAAGCTGATTATAGGGAAAATGAACCCTATTTGGGGTGAAAAACCCGTTTTAATGAAAATGGACCCATTTTTGAGGGGGAAAAAAACATGATTTTGGGGAAAATGAACCCAGTAATTGGGGAAAAAAAAACGGATTTTGGGGAAAATGAACACAGTTTGGGGGGGAAAACCCAATTTGTAGGGAAATGAAACCAGTTTTGGTGGAAAAAACCCGATTTTGGGGAAAATGAACCCAGTTTAGGAGGAAAAATCTGATTATGGGGGAAAATGAACTCAGTTTGGGGTGAAAAAACCCATTTTTGAGAAAAATGAACAGAGTTATCGGGAAAAAAAGATTGAGATTGAAACAAGTAATTGGAAAAAGAACCCGGATTTTGGGGAAAATGAACACAGTTTGGGGGGGGAAACCCAATTTGAAGGG
Organism: Tapera naevia; assembly: GCA_033556795.1. Lineage (NCBI taxonomy): Eukaryota > Metazoa > Chordata > Aves > Cuculiformes > Neomorphidae > Tapera > Tapera naevia. The sequence continues at coordinate 73,417 of JAUMJJ010001065.1, read as the reverse complement.
AAATAAACCAAATTTTGGGGAAAAAAACCCCAATTTTGGGGAAAATGAACCAATTTGGATGGGGAACAACCCATTTTTGATGAAAATGAATTCAGTCTTGGGGAAAAAAAAACCGATTTTGTAGAAAATGAACTCAGTAATTGGGAAAAAAACCCTGGATTTGGGGAAAATGAACACACTTTGGGGGGGAACCGAATTTGTAGGGAAATGAACCCAGTTTTTGTAGAAAAAAAAACAATTTGGGGGAAAATTAACCAATTGGGAGGGGGGGGGGGGGGATACCAGATTTTGGGGAAAATGAACCCAGTATTGGAAATAAAACTGATTTTTGGGGAAAAAGAACCCAGTGTGGAGTGGAAATAGAAGATTTTGGGGAAAATGAACACTGTTTGCAGGGGAAAACCTGATTTGTGTGAAAATGCACCCGGATTTGGGGGGAAAGAAGACATTTTGGGGAAAATGAACCCCGAGTGAAGATGAAATACCAGATTTGGGAAAATGAACCCAGTTTGTAGGGGAAAACCTGTTTTGTGTGAAAATGCACCCACTTTTGGGGTTGGACAATTAAAAGGATTTTGGGGACAATGACCCAATTTGGGAGGAAAAAAAGCTGATTTTGGGGAAAATGAACCCACTTTTTGGGGAAAAACTCGTTCTTAAGGAAAATGAACCCAGTTTGGGTGGGAAAAAAAAGATTTTGGGGAAATTAACCCAGAAGTTTGGAAAAAAACCCCGGATATTGGGGAAAATGAACACAGTTTGGAGGGGAAAACCTGATTTGTGTGAAAATGCACCCAGTTTTGGGGTAGGAAAAAAAGGATTTTGGGGACAATGACCCAATTTGGGAGGAAAATAGCTGATTTTGGGGGAAATGAACCCACTTTTTGGGGGAAAAAACTCGTTCTTAAGGAAAATGAACCCAGTTTGGGGGGGGGGAAAAAGATTTTGGGGAAATTAACCCAGAAGTTTTGGAAAAAAAACCCGGATGTTGGGGAAAATGAACACAGTTTGGAGGGGAAAACCTGATTTGTGTGAAAATGCACCCAGATTTTGGGGAAAAAAAACAGATTTTGGGGAAACTGAACCAGGTAATGGGGAAAAATCTTGATTTTTGGGGACAATGAACCCAGTTTGGTGGAAAAAAGCTGATTTTGGGGAAAATGAACCCAGTTTTGGGGGAAAAAACTCGTTCTTAAGGAAAATGAACCCCGTTTGGGGGGAAAAAAAAGATTTTGGGGAAATTAACCCAGAAATTTGGAAAAAAACCCGGATTTCGGGGAAAATGAACACAGTTTGGAGGGGAAAACCTGATTTGTGTGAAAATGCACCCAGTTTTGGGGTAGGAAAAAAAGGATTTTGGGGACAATGACCCAATTTGGGAGGAAAATAGCTGATTTTGGGGGAAATGAACCCACTTTTTGGGGAAAAACTCGTTCTTAAGGAAAATGAACCCAGTTTGGGGGGGGGAAAAAAGATTTTGGGGAAATTAACCCAGAAGTTTGGAAAAAAACCCCGGATATTGGGGAAAATGAACACAGTTTGGAGGGGAAAACCTGATTTGTGTGAAAATGCACCCAGTTTTGGGGTAGGAAAAAAAGGATTTTGGGGACAATGACCCAATTTGGGAGGAAAATAGCTGATTTTGGGGGAAATGAACCCACTTTTTGGGGAAAAACTCGTTCTTAAGGAAAATGAACCCAGTTTGGGGGGGGGAAAAAGATTTTGGGGAAATTAACCCAGAAGTTTGGAAAAAAAACCCGGATGTTGGGGAAAATGAACACAGTTTGGAGGGGAAAACCTGATTTGTGTGAAAATGCACCCAGATTTTGGGGAAAAAACAGATTTTGGGGAAACTGAACCAGGTAATGGGGAAAAATCTTGATTTTTGGGGACAATGAACCCAGTTTGGGTGGAAAAAAGCTGATTTTGGGGAAAATGAACCCAGTTTTGGGGGAAAAACTCGTTCTTAAGGAAAATGAACCCCGTTTGGGGGGAAAAAAAAGATTTTGTGGAAATTAACCCAGAAATTTGGAAAAAAACCCGGATTTCGGGGAAAATGAACACAGTTTGGAGGGGAAAACCTGATTTGTGTGAAAATGCACCCAGTTTTGGGGTAGGAAAAAAAGGATTTTGGGGACAATGACCCAATTTGGGAGGAAAATAGCTGATTTTGGGGGAAATGAACCCAGTTTGGGGGGAAAAACCCGTTTTTAATGAAAATGGACCCATTTTTGAGGGGGAAAAAACCATGATTTTGGGGAAAATGAACCCAGTAGTTGGGGAAAAAAAACCCAGATTTCGCAGAAAATGAACACAGTTTGGGGGGGAAAACCCAATTTGTAGGGAAATGAACCCTGTTTTGGTGGAAAAAACCCGATTTTGTGGAAAATGAACCCAGTTTAGGAGGAAAAAAGCTGATTATGAGGAAAATGAACTCAGTTTGGGGGGAAAAAAACATTTTTGAGAAAAATGAAAACAGTTATCGGGAAAAAAAAGGTTTTGGGGAAAATGAACCTGTTTTTTGGGGGGAAAAACCCGTTTTTGATGAACATGAACCCAGTTTTGGGGAAACAAAACCCGATTTTGTAGGAAATGAACTCAGTAACTGGGAAAAAAAACGGATTTGGGGAAAATGAACACACTTTGGGGGGCGGATCCGAATTTGTAGGGAAATGAACCCAGTTTTTGCAGAAAAAAAAACAATTTGGGGGAAAATTAAACCAGGTGTGTGTGTGTGTGGGGAATACCTGATTTTGGGGAAAATGAACCCAGTAATGGAAAAAAAACTGATTTTGGGGACAATGAACCCAGAGTGGAGTGGAAATAGAATATTTTGGGGAAAATGAACACTGTTTGCAGGGGAAAACATGATTTGTGTGAAAATGCACCCGGTTTTGGGTGGAAAGAACAGATTTTTGGTAAAATGAACCCAGCAATGGGGAAAAAAAAATGATTTTGGGGAAAATGAACCCAGAGTGCAGATGAAATACCAGATTTTGGGGAAAATGAACGCAGTTTGGAGGGGAAAACCTGATTTGTGTGAAAATGCACCCAGTTTTGGGGTGGGAAAAAAGGGGTTTTGTGGACAATGAACCCAGTTTGGGAGGAAAAAAAGCTGATTTTGGGGAAAATAAATCCAGTCTGGGGGGAAAAACTCGTTTCTAAAGAAAAATGAACCCAGTTTTTGGGGAAAAAAAAGATTTTGGGGAAATTAACTAAGAAATTGGGAAAAAAAACCGGATTATTGGGGAAATGAACCCAGTTTGGAGGTGAAAACCTGATTTGTGTGAAAATGCACCCAGTTTTTTTGGGAAAAAACAGATTTTGGGGAAAATGAACCCAGTAATGGGGAAAAAACTTGATTTTGGGGAAAATGAACCCAGTTTGGGAGGAAAAAAGCTGATTATGGAGAAAATGAACCCAGTTTTGGGGGAAAAAATAGATTTTGGGGAAAATGAACACAGGTTGAGAGGAAAAAAGCTGATTATAGGGAAAATGAACCCAGTTTGGGGGGAAAAACCCGTTTTTAATGAAAATGGACCCATTTTTGAGGGGGAAAAAAACATGATTTTGGGGAAAATGAACGCAGTAATTGGGGAAAAAAACCCGGATTTTGGGGAAAATGAACACAGTTTGGGGGGGAAAACCCAATTTGTAGGGAAATGAAACCAGTTTTGGTGGAAAAAACCCGATTTTGGGGAAAATGAACCCAGTTTAGGAGGAAAAATCTGATTATGGGGAAAATGAACTCAGTTTGGGGTGAAAAAACCCATTTTTGAGAAAAATGAACAGAGTTATCAGGAAAAAAAAGATTTTGGGGAAATGAAACAAGTAATTGGGAAAAGAACCCGGATTTTGGGGAAAATGAACACAGTTTGGGGGGGGAAACCCAATTTGAAGGGAAATAAACCAAATTTTGGGGAAAAAAACCCCAATTTTGGGGAAAATGAACCAATTTGGATGGGGAACAACCCATTTTTGATGAAAATGAATTCAGTCTTGGGGAAAAAACCCGATTTTGTAGAAAATGAACTCAGTAATTGGGAAAAAAACCCTGGATTTGGGGAAAATGAACACACTTTGGGGGGGGAACCGAATTTGTAGGGAAATGAACCCAGTTTTTGTAGAAAAAAAAACAATTCGGGGGAAAATTAACCAATTGGGGGGGGGGGGGGGGATACCAGATTTTGGGGAAAATGAACCCAGTAATGGAAATAAAACTGATTTTGGGGAAAAAGAACCCAGTGTGGAGTGGAAATAGAAGATTTTGGGGAAAATGAACACTGTTTGCAGGGGAAAACCTGATTTGTGTGAAAATGCACCCGGATTTGGGGGGAAAGAAGACATTTTGGGGAAAATGAACCCCGAGTGAAGATGAAATACCAGATTTTGGGGAAAATGAACCCAGTTTGTAGGGGAAAACCTGTTTTGTGTGAAAATGCACCCACTTTTGGGGTTGGAAAAAAAGGATTTTGGGGACAATGACCCAATTTGGGAGGAAAAAAGCTGATTTTGGGGAAAATGAACCCACTTTTTGGGGAAAAACTCGTTCTTAAGGAAAATGAACCCAGTTTGGGGGGGAAAAAAAGATTTTGGGGAAATTAACCCAGAAGTTTGGAAAAAAAACCCGGATATTGGGGAAAATGAACACAGTTTGGAGGGGAAAACCTGATTTGTGTGAAAATGCACCCAGATTTTGGGGAAAAAACAGATTTTGGGGAAACTGAACCAGGTAATGGGGAAAAATCTTGATTTTTGGGGACAATGAACCCAGTTTGGGTGGAAAAAAGCTGATTTTGGGGAAAATGAACCCAGTTTTGGGGGAAAAACTCGTTCTTAAGGAAAATGAACCCCGTTTGGGGGGAAAAAAAAGATTTTGGGGAAATTAACCCAGAAATTTGGAAAAAAACCCGGATTTCGGGGAAAATGAACACAGTTTGGAGGGGAAAACCTGATTTGTGTGAAAATGCACCCAGTTTTGGGGTAGGAAAAAAAGGATTTTGGGGACAATGACCCAATTTGGGAGGAAAATAGCTGATTTTGGGGGAAATGAACCCAGTTTGGGGGGAAAAACCCGTTTTTAATGAAAATGGACCCATTTTTGAGGGGGAAAAAAACATGATTTTGGGGAAAATGAACCCAGTAGTTGGGGAAAAAAAACCCAGATTTCGCGGAAAATGAACACAGTTTGGGGGGGAAAACCCAATTTGTAGGGAAATGAACCCTGTTTTGGTGGAAAAAACCCGATTTTGTGGAAAATGAACCCAGTTTAGGAGGAAAAAAGCTGATTATGAGGAAAATGAACTCAGTTTGGGGGGAAAAAAACATTTTTGAGAAAAATGAAAACAGTTATCGGGAAAAAAAAGGTTTTGGGGAAAATGAACCTGTTTTTTGGGGGGAAAAACCCGTTTTTGATGAACATGAACCCAGTTTTGGGGAAACAAAACCCGATTTTGTAGGAAATGAACTCAGTAACTGGGAAAAAAAACGGATTTGGGGAAAATGAACACACTTTGGGGGGCGGATCCGAATTTGTAGGGAAATGAACCCAGTTTTTGCAGAAAAAAAAACAATTTGGGGGAAAATTAAACCAGGTGTGTGTGTGTGTGGGGAATACCTGATTTTGGGGAAAATGAACCCAGTAATGGAAAAAAAACTGATTTTGGGGACAATGAACCCAGAGTGGAGTGGAAATAGAACATTTTGGGGAAAATGAACACTGTTTGCAGGGGAAAACATGATTTGTGTGAAAATGCACCCGGTTTTGGGTGGAAAGAACAGATTTTTGGTAAAATGAACCCAGCAATGGGGAAAAAAAAATGATTTTGGGGAAAATGAACCCAGAGTGCAGATGAAATACCAGATTTTGGGGAAAATGAACGCAGTTTGGAGGGGAAAACCTGATTTGTGTGAAAATGCACCCAGTTTTGGGGTGGGAAAAAAGGGGTTTTGTGGACAATGAACCCAGTTTGGGAGGAAAAAAGCTGATTTTGGGGAAAATAAATCCAGTCTGGGGGGAAAAACTCGTTTCTAAAGAAAAATGAACCCAGTTTTTGGGGAAAAAAAAAGATTTTGGGGAAATTAACTCAGAAATTGGGAAAAAAAAACGGATTTTTGGGGAAATGAACCCAGTTTGGAGGTGAAAACCTGATTTGTGTGAAAATGCACCCAGTTTTTTTGGGAAAAAACAGATTTTGGGGAAAATGAACCCAGTAATGGGGAAAAAACTTGATTTTGGGGAAAATGAACCCAGTTTGGGAGGAAAAAAGCTGATTATGGAGAAAATGAACCCAGTTTTGGGGGAAAAAATAGATTTTGGGGAAAATGAACCCAGGTTGAGAGGAAAAAAGCTGATTATAGGGAAAATGAACCCTATTTGGGGTGAAAAACCCGTTTTTAATGAAAATGGACCCATTTTTGAGGGGGAAAAAACCATGATTTTGGGGAAAATGAACCCAGTAATTGGGGAAAAAAACCCGGATTTTGGGGAAAATGAACACAGTTTGGGGGGGGAAAACCCAATTTGTAGGGAAATGAAACCAGTTTTGGTGGAAAAAACCCGATTTTGGGGAAAATGAACCCAGTTTAGGAGGAAAAATCTGATTATGGGGAAAATGAACTCAGTTTGGGGTGAAAAAAACCCATTTTTGAGAAAAATGAACAGAGTTATCGGGAAAAAAAAGATTTTGGGGAAATGAAACAAGTAATTGGGAAAAGAACCCGGATTTTGGGGAAAATGAACACAGTTTAGGGGGGAAAACCCAATTTGAAGGGAAATAAACCAAATTTTGGGGAAATAAACCCCAATTTTGGGGAAAATGAACCAATTTGGATGGGGAACAACCCATTTATGATGAAAATGAATTCAGTCTTGGGGAAAAAAAAAACGATTTTGTAGAAAATGAACTCAGTAATTGGGAAAAAAAACCTGGATTTGGGGAAAATGAACACACTTTGGGGGGGGAACCGAATTTGTAGGGAAATGAACCCAGTTTTTGTAGAAAAAAAAAACAATTTGGGGGAAAATTAACCAATTGGGGGGGGGGGATACCAGATTTTGGGGAAAATGAACCCAGTAATGGAAATAAAACTGATTTTGGGGAAAAAGAACCCAGTGTGGAGTGGAAATAGAAGATTTTGGGGAAAATGAACACTGTTTGCAGGGGAAAACCTGATTTGTGTGAAAATGCACCCGGATTTGGGGGGAAAGAAGACATTTTGGGGAAAATGAACCCCGAGTGAAGATGAAATACCAGATTTTGGGGAAAATGAACCCAGTTTGTAGGGGAAAACCTGTTTTGTGTGAAAATGCACCCACTTTTGGGGTTGGAAAAAAAGGATTTTGGGGACAATGACCCAATTTGGGAGGAAAAAAGCTGATTTTGGGGAAAATGAACCCACTTTTTGGGGAAAAACTCGTTCTTAAGGAAAATGAACCCAGTTTGGGGGGGAAAAAAAGATTTTGGGGAAATTAACCCAGAAGTTTGGAAAAAAAACCCGGATATTGGGGAAAATGAACACAGTTTGGAGGGGAAAACCTGATTTGTGTGAAAATGCACCCAGATTTTGGGGAAAAAACAGATTTTGGGGAAACTGAACCAGGTAATGGGGAAAAATCTTGATTTTTGGGGACAATGAACCCAGTTTGGGTGGAAAAAAGCTGATTTTGGGGAAAATGAACCCAGTTTTGGGGGAAAAACTCGTTCTTAAGGAAAATGAACCCCGTTTGGGGGGAAAAAAAAGATTTTGGGGAAATTAACCCAGAAATTTGGAAAAAAACCCGGATTTCGGGGAAAATGAACACAGTTTGGAGGGGAAAACCTGATTTGTGTGAAAATGCACCCAGTTTTGGGGTAGGAAAAAAAGGATTTTGGGGACAATGACCCAATTTGGGAGGAAAATAGCTGATTTTGGGGGAAATGAACCCAGTTTGGGGGGAAAAACCCGTTTTTAATGAAAATGGACCCATTTTTGAGGGGGAAAAAAACATGATTTTGGGGAAAATGAACCCAGTAGTTGGGGAAAAAAAACCCAGATTTCGCGGAAAATGAACACAGTTTGGGGGGGAAAACCCAATTTGTAGGGAAATGAACCCTGTTTTGGTGGAAAAAACCCGATTTTGTGGAAAATGAACCCAGTTTAGGAGGAAAAAAGCTGATTATGAGGAAAATGAACTCAGTTTGGGGGGAAAAAAACATTTTTGAGAAAAATGAAAACAGTTATCGGGAAAAAAAAGGTTTTGGGGAAAATGAACCTGTTTTTTGGGGGGAAAAACCCGTTTTTGATGAACATGAACCCAGTTTTGGGGAAACAAAACCCGATTTTGTAGGAAATGAACTCAGTAACTGGGAAAAAAAACGGATTTGGGGAAAATGAACACACTTTGGGGGGCGGATCCGAATTTGTAGGGAAATGAACCCAGTTTTTGCAGAAAAAAAAACAATTTGGGGGAAAATTAAACCAGGTGTGTGTGTGTGTGGGGAATACCTGATTTTGGGGAAAATGAACCCAGTAATGGAAAAAAAACTGATTTTGGGGACAATGAACCCAGAGTGGAGTGGAAATAGAACATTTTGGGGAAAATGAACACTGTTTGCAGGGGAAAACATGATTTGTGTGAAAATGCACCCGGTTTTGGGTGGAAAGAACAGATTTTTGGTAAAATGAACCCAGCAATGGGGAAAAAAAAATGATTTTGGGGAAAATGAACCCAGAGTGCAGATGAAATACCAGATTTTGGGGAAAATGAACGCAGTTTGGAGGGGAAAACCTGATTTGTGTGAAAATGCACCCAGTTTTGGGGTGGGAAAAAAGGGGTTTTGTGGACAATGAACCCAGTTTGGGAGGAAAAAAGCTGATTTTGGGGAAAATAAATCCAGTCTGGGGGGAAAAACTCGTTTCTAAAGAAAAATGAACCCAGTTTTTGGGGAAAAAAAAAGATTTTGGGGAAATTAACTCAGAAATTGGGAAAAAAAAACGGATTTTTGGGGAAATGAACCCAGTTTGGAGGTGAAAACCTGATTTGTGTGAAAATGCACCCAGTTTTTTTGGGAAAAAACAGATTTTGGGGAAAATGAACCCAGTAATGGGGAAAAAACTTGATTTTGGGGAAAATGAACCCAGTTTGGGAGGAAAAAAGCTGATTATGGAGAAAATGAACCCAGTTTTGGGGGAAAAAATAGATTTTGGGGAAAATGAACCCAGGTTGAGAGGAAAAAAGCTGATTATAGGGAAAATGAACCCAGTTTGGGGGGAAAAACCCGTTTTTAATGAAAATGGACCCATTTTTGAGGGGGAAAAAACCATGATTTTGGGGAAAATGAACGCAGTAATTGGGGAAAAAAACCCGGATTTTGGGGAAAATGAACACAGTTTGGGGGGGAAAACCCAATTTGTAGGGAAATGAAACCAGTTTTGGTGGAAAAAACCCGATTTTGGGGAAAATGAACCCAGTTTAGGAGGAAAAATCTGATTATGGGGAAAATGAATTCAGTTTGGGGTGAAAAAACCCATTTTTGAGAAAAATGAACAGAGTTATCGGGAAAAAAAAGATTTTGGGGAAATGAAACAAGTAATTGGGAAAAGAACCCGGATTTTGGGGAAAATGAACACAGTTTGGGGGGGAAAACCCAATTTGAAGGGAAATAAACCAAATTTTGGGGAAAAAAACCCAATTTTGGGGAAAATGAACCAATTTGGATGGGGAACAACCCATTTTTGATGAAAATGAATTCAGTCTTGGGGAAAAAAAAACCGATTTTGTAGAAAATGAACTCAGTAATTGGGAAAAAAAACCTGGATTTGGGGAAAATGAACACACTTTGGGGGGGGAACCGAATTTGTAGGGAAATGAACCCAGTTTTTGTAGAAAAAAAAAACAATTTGGGGGAAAATTAACCAATTGGGGGGGGGGGGGGATACCAGATTTTGGGGAAAATGAACCCAGTAATGGAAATAAAACTGATTTTGGGGAAAAAGAACCCAGTGTGGAGTGGAAATAGAAGATTTTGGGGAAAATGAACACTGTTTGCAGGGGAAAACCTGATTTGTGTGAAAATGCACCCGGATTTGGGGGGAAAGAAGACATTTTGGGGAAAATGAACCCAGAGTGCAGATGAAATACCAGATTTTGGGGAAAATGAACCCAGTTTGTAGGGGAAAACCTGTTTTGTGTGAAAATGCACCCACTTTTGGGGTTGGAAAAAAAGGATTTTGGGGACAATGACCCAATTTGGGAGGAAAAAAGCTGATTTTGGGGAAAATGAACCCACTTTTTGGGGAAAAACTCGTTCTTAAGGAAAATGAACCCAGTTTGGGTGGGAAAAAAAAGATTTTGGGGAAATTAACCCAGAAGTTTGGAAAAAAACCCCGGATATTGGGGAAAATGAACACAGTTTGGAGGGGAAAACCTGATTTGTGTGAAAATGCACCCAGTTTTGGGGTAGGAAAAAAAGGATTTTGGGGACAATGACCCAATTTGGGAGGAAAATAGCTGATTTTGGGGGAAATGAACCCACTTTTTGGGGAAAAACTCGTTCTTAAGGAAAATGAACCCAGTTTGGGGGGGGGAAAAAGATTTTGGGGAAATTAACCCAGAAGTTTGGAAAAAAAACCCGGATGTTGGGGAAAATGAACACAGTTTGGAGGGGAAAACCTGATTTGTGTGAAAATGCACCCAGATTTTGGGGAAAAAACAGATTTTGGGGAAACTGAACCAGGTAATGGGGAAAAATCTTGATTTTTGGGGACAATGAACCCAGTTTGGGTGGAAAAAAGCTGATTTTGGGGAAAATGAACCCAGTTTTGGGGGAAAAACTCGTTCTTAAGGAAAATGAACCCCGTTTGGGGGGAAAAAAAAGATTTTGGGGAAATTAACCCAGAAATTTGGAAAAAAACCCGGATTTCGGGGAAAATGAACACAGTTTGGAGGGGAAAACCTGATTTGTGTGAAAATGCACCCAGTTTTGGGGTAGGAAAAAAAGGATTTTGGGGACAATGACCCAATTTGGGAGGAAAATAGCTGATTTTGGGGGAAATGAACCCACTTTTTGGGGAAAAACTCGTTCTTAAGGAAAATGAACCCAGTTTGGGGGGGGGAAAAAAGATTTTGGGGAAATTAACCCAGAAGTTTGGAAAAAAACCCCGGATATTGGGGAAAATGAACACAGTTTGGAGGGGAAAACCTGATTTGTGTGAAAATGCACCCAGTTTTGGGGTAGGAAAAAAAGGATTTTGGGGACAATGACCCAATTTGGGAGGAAAATAGCTGATTTTGGGGGAAATGAACCCACTTTTTGGGGAAAAACTCGTTCTTAAGGAAAATGAACCCAGTTTGGGGGGGGGAAAAAGATTTTGGGGAAATTAACCCAGAAGTTTGGAAAAAAAACCCGGATGTTGGGGAAAATGAACACAGTTTGGAGGGGAAAACCTGATTTGTGTGAAAATGCACCCAGATTTTGGGGAAAAAACAGATTTTGGGGAAACTGAACCAGGTAATGGGGAAAAATCTTGATTTTTGGGGACAATGAACCCAGTTTGGGTGGAAAAAAGCTGATTTTGGGGAAAATGAACCCAGTTTTGGGGGAAAAACTCGTTCTTAAGGAAAATGAACCCCGTTTGGGGGGAAAAAAAAGATTTTGTGGAAATTAACCCAGAAATTTGGAAAAAAACCCGGATTTCGGGGAAAATGAACACAGTTTGGAGGGGAAAACCTGATTTGTGTGAAAATGCACCCAGTTTTGGGGTAGGAAAAAAAGGATTTTGGGGACAATGACCCAATTTGGGAGGAAAATAGCTGATTTTGGGGGAAATGAACCCAGTTTGGGGGGAAAAACCCGTTTTTAATGAAAATGGACCCATTTTTGAGGGGGAAAAAACCATGATTTTGGGGAAAATGAACCCAGTAGTTGGGGAAAAAAAACCCAGATTTCGCAGAAAATGAACACAGTTTGGGGGGGAAAACCCAATTTGTAGGGAAATGAACCCTGTTTTGGTGGAAAAAACCCGATTTTGTGGAAAATGAACCCAGTTTAGGAGGAAAAAAGCTGATTATGAGGAAAATGAACTCAGTTTGGGGGGAAAAAAACATTTTTGAGAAAAATGAAAACAGTTATCGGGAAAAAAAAGGTTTTGGGGAAAATGAACCTGTTTTTTGGGGGGAAAAACCCGTTTTTGATGAACATGAACCCAGTTTTGGGGAAACAAAACCCGATTTTGTAGGAAATGAACTCAGTAACTGGGAAAAAAAACGGATTTGGGGAAAATGAACACACTTTGGGGGGCGGATCCGAATTTGTAGGGAAATGAACCCAGTTTTTGCAGAAAAAAAAACAATTTGGGGGAAAATTAAACCAGGTGTGTGTGTGTGTGGGGAATACCTGATTTTGGGGAAAATGAACCCAGTAATGGAAAAAAAACTGATTTTGGGGACAATGAACCCAGAGTGGAGTGGAAATAGAATATTTTGGGGAAAATGAACACTGTTTGCAGGGGAAAACATGATTTGTGTGAAAATGCACCCGGTTTTGGGTGGAAAGAACAGATTTTTGGTAAAATGAACCCAGCAATGGGGAAAAAAAAATGATTTTGGGGAAAATGAACCCAGAGTGCAGATGAAATACCAGATTTTGGGGAAAATGAACGCAGTTTGGAGGGGAAAACCTGATTTGTGTGAAAATGCACCCAGTTTTGGGGTGGGAAAAAAGGGGTTTTGTGGACAATGAACCCAGTTTGGGAGGAAAAAAAGCTGATTTTGGGGAAAATAAATCCAGTCTGGGGGGAAAAACTCGTTTCTAAAGAAAAATGAACCCAGTTTTTGGGGAAAAAAAAGATTTTGGGGAAATTAACTAAGAAATTGGGAAAAAAAACCGGATTATTGGGGAAATGAACCCAGTTTGGAGGTGAAAACCTGATTTGTGTGAAAATGCACCCAGTTTTTTTGGGAAAAAACAGATTTTGGGGAAAATGAACCCAGTAATGGGGAAAAAACTTGATTTTGGGGAAAATGAACCCAGTTTGGGAGGAAAAAAGCTGATTATGGAGAAAATGAACCCAGTTTTGGGGGAAAAAATAGATTTTGGGGAAAATGAACACAGGTTGAGAGGAAAAAAGCTGATTATAGGGAAAATGAACCCAGTTTGGGGGGAAAAACCCGTTTTTAATGAAAATGGACCCATTTTTGAGGGGGAAAAAAACATGATTTTGGGGAAAATGAACGCAGTAATTGGGGAAAAAAACCCGGATTTTGGGGAAAATGAACACAGTTTGGGGGGGAAAACCCAATTTGTAGGGAAATGAAACCAGTTTTGGTGGAAAAAACCCGATTTTGGGGAAAATGAACCCAGTTTAGGAGGAAAAATCTGATTATGGGGAAAATGAACTCAGTTTGGGGTGAAAAAACCCATTTTTGAGAAAAATGAACAGAGTTATCAGGAAAAAAAAGATTTTGGGGAAATGAAACAAGTAATTGGGAAAAGAACCCGGATTTTGGGGAAAATGAACACAGTTTGGGGGGGGAAACCCAATTTGAAGGGAAATAAACCAAATTTTGGGGAAAAAAACCCCAATTTTGGGGAAAATGAACCAATTTGGATGGGGAACAACCCATTTTTGATGAAAATGAATTCAGTCTTGGGGAAAAAACCCGATTTTGTAGAAAATGAACTCAGTAATTGGGAAAAAAACCCTGGATTTGGGGAAAATGAACACACTTTGGGGGGGGAACCGAATTTGTAGGGAAATGAACCCAGTTTTTGTAGAAAAAAAAACAATTCGGGGGAAAATTAACCAATTGGGGGGGGGGGGGGGGGATACCAGATTTTGGGGAAAATGAACCCAGTAATGGAAATAAAACTGATTTTGGGGAAAAAGAACCCAGTGTGGAGTGGAAATAGAAGATTTTGGGGAAAATGAACACTGTTTGCAGGGGAAAACCTGATTTGTGTGAAAATGCACCCGGATTTGGGGGGAAAGAAGACATTTTGGGGAAAATGAACCCCGAGTGAAGATGAAATACCAGATTTTGGGGAAAATGAACCCAGTTTGTAGGGGAAAACCTGTTTTGTGTGAAAATGCACCCACTTTTGGGGTTGGAAAAAAAGGATTTTGGGGACAATGACCCAATTTGGGAGGAAAAAAGCTGATTTTGGGGAAAATGAACCCACTTTTTGGGGAAAAACTCGTTCTTAAGGAAAATGAACCCAGTTTGGGGGGGAAAAAAAGATTTTGGGGAAATTAACCCAGAAGTTTGGAAAAAAAACCCGGATATTGGGGAAAATGAACACAGTTTGGAGGGGAAAACCTGATTTGTGTGAAAATGCACCCAGATTTTGGGGAAAAAACAGATTTTGGGGAAACTGAACCAGGTAATGGGGAAAAATCTTGATTTTTGGGGACAATGAACCCAGTTTGGGTGGAAAAAAGCTGATTTTGGGGAAAATGAACCCAGTTTTGGGGGAAAAACTCGTTCTTAAGGAAAATGAACCCCGTTTGGGGGGAAAAAAAAGATTTTGGGGAAATTAACCCAGAAATTTGGAAAAAAACCCGGATTTCGGGGAAAATGAACACAGTTTGGAGGGGAAAACCTGATTTGTGTGAAAATGCACCCAGTTTTGGGGTAGGAAAAAAAGGATTTTGGGGACAATGACCCAATTTGGGAGGAAAATAGCTGATTTTGGGGGAAATGAACCCAGTTTGGGGGGAAAAACCCGTTTTTAATGAAAATGGACCCATTTTTGAGGGGGAAAAAAACATGATTTTGGGGAAAATGAACCCAGTAGTTGGGGAAAAAAAACCCAGATTTCGCGGAAAATGAACACAGTTTGGGGGGGAAAACCCAATTTGTAGGGAAATGAACCCTGTTTTGGTGGAAAAAACCCGATTTTGTGGAAAATGAACCCAGTTTAGGAGGAAAAAAGCTGATTATGAGGAAAATGAACTCAGTTTGGGGGGAAAAAAACATTTTTGAGAAAAATGAAAACAGTTATCGGGAAAAAAAAGGTTTTGGGGAAAATGAACCTGTTTTTTGGGGGGAAAAACCCGTTTTTGATGAACATGAACCCAGTTTTGGGGAAACAAAACCCGATTTTGTAGGAAATGAACTCAGTAACTGGGAAAAAAAACGGATTTGGGGAAAATGAACACACTTTGGGGGGCGGATCCGAATTTGTAGGGAAATGAACCCAGTTTTTGCAGAAAAAAAAACAATTTGGGGGAAAATTAAACCAGGTGTGTGTGTGTGTGGGGAATACCTGATTTTGGGGAAAATGAACCCAGTAATGGAAAAAAAACTGATTTTGGGGACAATGAACCCAGAGTGGAGTGGAAATAGAACATTTTGGGGAAAATGAACACTGTTTGCAGGGGAAAACATGATTTGTGTGAAAATGCACCCGGTTTTGGGTGGAAAGAACAGATTTTTGGTAAAATGAACCCAGCAATGGGGAAAAAAAAATGATTTTGGGGAAAATGAACCCAGAGTGCAGATGAAATACCAGATTTTGGGGAAAATGAACGCAGTTTGGAGGGGAAAACCTGATTTGTGTGAAAATGCACCCAGTTTTGGGGTGGGAAAAAAGGGGTTTTGTGGACAATGAACCCAGTTTGGGAGGAAAAAAGCTGATTTTGGGGAAAATAAATCCAGTCTGGGGGGAAAAACTCGTTTCTAAAGAAAAATGAACCCAGTTTTTGGGGAAAAAAAAAGATTTTGGGGAAATTAACTCAGAAATTGGGAAAAAAAAACGGATTTTTGGGGAAATGAACCCAGTTTGGAGGTGAAAACCTGATTTGTGTGAAAATGCACCCAGTTTTTTTGGGAAAAAACAGATTTTGGGGAAAATGAACCCAGTAATGGGGAAAAAACTTGATTTTGGGGAAAATGAACCCAGTTTGGGAGGAAAAAAGCTGATTATGGAGAAAATGAACCCAGTTTTGGGGGAAAAAATAGATTTTGGGGAAAATGAACCCAGGTTGAGAGGAAAAAAGCTGATTATAGGGAAAATGAACCCTATTTGGGGTGAAAAACCCGTTTTTAATGAAAATGGACCCATTTTTGAGGGGGAAAAAACCATGATTTTGGGGAAAATGAACCCAGTAATTGGGGAAAAAAACCCGGATTTTGGGGAAAATGAACACAGTTTGGGGGGGGAAAACCCAATTTGTAGGGAAATGAAACCAGTTTTGGTGGAAAAAACCCGATTTTGGGGAAAATGAACCCAGTTTAGGAGGAAAAATCTGATTATGGGGAAAATGAACTCAGTTTGGGGTGAAAAAAACCCATTTTTGAGAAAAATGAACAGAGTTATCGGGAAAAAAAAGATTTTGGGGAAATGAAACAAGTAATTGGGAAAAGAACCCGGATTTTGGGGAAAATGAACACAGTTTAGGGGGGAAAACCCAATTTGAAGGGAAATAAACCAAATTTTGGGGAAATAAACCCCAATTTTGGGGAAAATGAACCAATTTGGATGGGGAACAACCCATTTATGATGAAAATGAATTCAGTCTTGGGGAAAAAAAAAACGATTTTGTAGAAAATGAACTCAGTAATTGGGAAAAAAAACCTGGATTTGGGGAAAATGAACACACTTTGGGGGGGGAACCGAATTTGTAGGGAAATGAACCCAGTTTTTGTAGAAAAAAAAAACAATTTGGGGGAAAATTAACCAATTGGGGGGGGGGGGATACCAGATTTTGGGGAAAATGAACCCAGTAATGGAAATAAAACTGATTTTGGGGAAAAAGAACCCAGTGTGGAGTGGAAATAGAAGATTTTGGGGAAAATGAACACTGTTTGCAGGGGAAAACCTGATTTGTGTGAAAATGCACCCGGATTTGGGGGGAAAGAAGACATTTTGGGGAAAATGAACCCCGAGTGAAGATGAAATACCAGATTTTGGGGAAAATGAACCCAGTTTGTAGGGGAAAACCTGTTTTGTGTGAAAATGCACCCACTTTTGGGGTTGGAAAAAAAGGATTTTGGGGACAATGACCCAATTTGGGAGGAAAAAAGCTGATTTTGGGGAAAATGAACCCACTTTTTGGGGAAAAACTCGTTCTTAAGGAAAATGAACCCAGTTTGGGGGGGAAAAAAAGATTTTGGGGAAATTAACCCAGAAGTTTGGAAAAAAAACCCGGATATTGGGGAAAATGAACACAGTTTGGAGGGGAAAACCTGATTTGTGTGAAAATGCACCCAGATTTTGGGGAAAAAACAGATTTTGGGGAAACTGAACCAGGTAATGGGGAAAAATCTTGATTTTTGGGGACAATGAACCCAGTTTGGGTGGAAAAAAGCTGATTTTGGGGAAAATGAACCCAGTTTTGGGGGAAAAACTCGTTCTTAAGGAAAATGAACCCCGTTTGGGGGGAAAAAAAAGATTTTGGGGAAATTAACCCAGAAATTTGGAAAAAAACCCGGATTTCGGGGAAAATGAACACAGTTTGGAGGGGAAAACCTGATTTGTGTGAAAATGCACCCAGTTTTGGGGTAGGAAAAAAAGGATTTTGGGGACAATGACCCAATTTGGGAGGAAAATAGCTGATTTTGGGGGAAATGAACCCAGTTTGGGGGGAAAAACCCGTTTTTAATGAAAATGGACCCATTTTTGAGGGGGAAAAAAACATGATTTTGGGGAAAATGAACCCAGTAGTTGGGGAAAAAAAACCCAGATTTCGCGGAAAATGAACACAGTTTGGGGGGGAAAACCCAATTTGTAGGGAAATGAACCCTGTTTTGGTGGAAAAAACCCGATTTTGTGGAAAATGAACCCAGTTTAGGAGGAAAAAAGCTGATTATGAGGAAAATGAACTCAGTTTGGGGGGAAAAAAACATTTTTGAGAAAAATGAAAACAGTTATCGGGAAAAAAAAGGTTTTGGGGAAAATGAACCTGTTTTTTGGGGGGAAAAACCCGTTTTTGATGAACATGAACCCAGTTTTGGGGAAACAAAACCCGATTTTGTAGGAAATGAACTCAGTAACTGGGAAAAAAAACGGATTTGGGGAAAATGAACACACTTTGGGGGGCGGATCCGAATTTGTAGGGAAATGAACCCAGTTTTTGCAGAAAAAAAAACAATTTGGGGGAAAATTAAACCAGGTGTGTGTGTGTGTGGGGAATACCTGATTTTGGGGAAAATGAACCCAGTAATGGAAAAAAAACTGATTTTGGGGACAATGAACCCAGAGTGGAGTGGAAATAGAACATTTTGGGGAAAATGAACACTGTTTGCAGGGGAAAACATGATTTGTGTGAAAATGCACCCGGTTTTGGGTGGAAAGAACAGATTTTTGGTAAAATGAACCCAGCAATGGGGAAAAAAAAATGATTTTGGGGAAAATGAACCCAGAGTGCAGATGAAATACCAGATTTTGGGGAAAATGAACGCAGTTTGGAGGGGAAAACCTGATTTGTGTGAAAATGCACCCAGTTTTGGGGTGGGAAAAAAGGGGTTTTGTGGACAATGAACCCAGTTTGGGAGGAAAAAAGCTGATTTTGGGGAAAATAAATCCAGTCTGGGGGGAAAAACTCGTTTCTAAAGAAAAATGAACCCAGTTTTTGGGGAAAAAAAAAGATTTTGGGGAAATTAACTCAGAAATTGGGAAAAAAAAACGGATTTTTGGGGAAATGAACCCAGTTTGGAGGTGAAAACCTGATTTGTGTGAAAATGCACCCAGTTTTTTTGGGAAAAAACAGATTTTGGGGAAAATGAACCCAGTAATGGGGAAAAAACTTGATTTTGGGGAAAATGAACCCAGTTTGGGAGGAAAAAAGCTGATTATGGAGAAAATGAACCCAGTTTTGGGGGAAAAAATAGATTTTGGGGAAAATGAACCCAGGTTGAGAGGAAAAAAGCTGATTATAGGGAAAATGAACCCAGTTTGGGGGGAAAAACCCGTTTTTAATGAAAATGGACCCATTTTTGAGGGGGAAAAAAACATGATTTTGGGGAAAATGAACGCAGTAATTGGGGAAAAAAACCCGGATTTTGGGGAAAATGAACACAGTTTGGGGGGGAAAACCCAATTTGTAGGGAAATGAAACCAGTTTTGGTGGAAAAAACCCGATTTTGGGGAAAATGAACCCAGTTTAGGAGGAAAAATCTGATTATGGGGAAAATGAACTCAGTTTGGGGTGAAAAAACCCATTTTTGAGAAAAATGAACAGAGTTATCAGGAAAAAAAAGATTTTGGGGAAATGAAACAAGTAATTGGGAAAAGAACCCGGATTTTGGGGAAAATGAACACAGTTTGGGGGGGAAAACCCAATTTGAAGGGAAATAAACCAAATTTTGGGGAAAAAAACCCAATTTTGGGGAAAATGAACCAATTTGGATGGGGAACAACCCATTTTTGATGAAAATGAATTCAGTCTTGGGGAAAAAACCCGATTTTGTAGAAAATGAACTCAGTAATTGGGAAAAAAAACCTGGATTTGGGGAAAATGAACACACTTTGGGGGGGGAACCGAATTTGTAGGGAAATGAACCCAGTTTTTGTAGAAAAAAAAAACAATTCGGGGGAAAATTAACCAATTGGGGGGGGGGGGGGGGATACCAGATTTTGGGGAAAATGAACCCAGTAATGGAAATAAAACTGATTTTGGGGAAAAAGAACCCAGTGTGGAGTGGAAATAGAAGATTTTGGGGAAAATGAACACTGTTTGCAGGGGAAAACCTGATTTGTGTGAAAATGCACCCGGATTTGGGGGGAAAGAAGACATTTTGGGGAAAATGAACCCAGAGTGCAGATGAAATACCAGATTTTGGGGAAAATGAACCCAGTTTGTAGGGGAAAACCTGTTTTGTGTGAAAATGCACCCACTTTTGGGGTTGGAAAAAAAGGATTTTGGGGACAATGACTCAATTTGGGAGGAAAAAAGCTGATTTTGGGGAAAATTAACCCACTTTTTGGGGAAAAACTCGTTCTTAAGGAAAATGAACCCAGTTTTTGGGGAAAAAAAAAGATTTTGGGGAAATTAACTCAGAAGTTTGGAAAAAAAACCCGGATATTGGGGAAAATGAACACAGTTTGGAGGGGAAAACCTGATTTGTGTGAAAATGCACCCAGATTTTGGGGAAAAAACAGATTTTGGGGAAACTGAACCAGGTAATGGGGAAAAATCTTGATTTTTGGGGACAATGAACCCAGTTTGGGTGGAAAAAAGCTGATTTTGGGGAAAATGAACCCAGTTTTGGGGGAAAAACTCGTTCTTAAGGAAAATGAACCCCGTTTGGGGGGAAAAAAAAGATTTTGGGGAAATTAACCCAGAAATTTGGAAAAAAACCCGGATTTCGGGGAAAATGAACACAGTTTGGAGGGGAAAACCTGATTTGTGTGAAAATGCACCCAGTTTTGGGGTAGGAAAAAAAGGATTTTGGGGACAATGACCCAATTTGGGAGGAAAATAGCTGATTTTGGGGGAAATGAACCCAGTTTGGGGGGAAAAACCCGTTTTTAATGAAAATGGACCCATTTTTGAGGGGGAAAAAAACATGATTTTGGGGAAAATGAACCCAGTAGTTGGGGAAAAAAAACCCAGATTTCGCGGAAAATGAACACAGTTTGGGGGGGAAAACCCAATTTGTAGGGAAATGAACCCTGTTTTGGTGGAAAAAACCCGATTTTGTGGAAAATGAACCCAGTTTAGGAGGAAAAAAGCTGATTATGAGGAAAGTGAACTCAGTTTGGGGGGAAAAAAACATTTTTGAGAAAAATGAAAACAGTTATCGGGAAAAAAAAGGTTTTGGGGAAAATGAACCTGTTTTTTGGGGGGAAAAACCCGTTTTTGATGAACATGAACCCAGTTTTGGGGAAACAAAACCCGATTTTGTAGAAAATGAACTCAGTAACTGGGAAAAAAAACGGATTTGGGGAAAATGAACACACTTTGGGGGGCGGATCCGAATTTGTAGGGAAATGAACCCAGTTTTTGCAGAAAAAAAAACAATTTGGGGGAAAATTAAACCAGGTGTGTGTGGGGGGGGGGAATACCTGATTTTGGGGAAAATGAACCCAGTAATGGAAAAAAAACTGATTTTGGGGACAATGAACCCAGAGTGGAGTGGAAATAGAACATTTTGGGGAAAATGAACACTGTTTGCAGGGGAAAACATGATTTGTGTGAAAATGCACCCGGTTTTGGGTGGAAAGAACAGATTTTTGGTAAAATGAACCCAGCAATGGGGAAAAAAAAATGATTTTGGGGAAAATGAACCCAGAGTGCAGATGAAATACCAGATTTTGGGGAAAATGAACGCAGTTTGGAGGGGAAAACCTGATTTGTGTGAAAATGCACCCAGTTTTGGGGTGGGAAAAAAGGGGTTTTGTGGACAATGAACCCAGTTTGGGAGGAAAAAAGCTGATTTTGGGGAAAATAAATCCAGTCTGGGGGGAAAAACTCGTTTCTAAAGAAAAATGAACCCAGTTTTTGGGGAAAAAAAAAGATTTTGGGGAAATTAACTCAGAAATTGGGAAAAAAAAACGGATTTTTGGGGAAATGAACCCAGTTTGGAGGTGAAAACCTGATTTGTGTGAAAATGCACCCAGTTTTTTTGGGAAAAAACAGATTTTGGGGAAAATGAACCCAGTAATGGGGAAAAAACTTGATTTTGGGGAAAATGAACCCAGTTTGGGAGGAAAAAAGCTGATTATGGAGAAAATGAACCCAGTTTTGGGGGAAAAAATAGATTTTGGGGAAAATGAACCCAGGTTGAGAGGAAAAAAGCTGAATATAGGGAAAATGAACCCAGTTTGGGGGGAAAAACCCGTTTTTAATGAAAATGGACCCATTTTTGAGGGGGAAAAAAACATGATTTTGGGGAAAATGAACGCAGTAATTGGGGAAAAAAACCCGGATTTTGGGGAAAATGAACACAGTTTGGGGGGGAAAACCCAATTTGTAGGGAAATGAAACCAGTTTTGGTGGAAAAAACCCGATTTTGGGGAAAATGAACCCAGTTTAGGAGGAAAAATCTGATTATGGGGAAAATGAACTCAGTTTGGGGTGAAAAAAACCCATTTTTGAGAAAAATGAACAGAGTTATCGGGAAAAAAAAGATTTTGGGGAAATGAAACAAGTAATTGGGAAAAGAACCCGGATTTTGGGGAAAATGAACACAGTTTGGGGGGGAAAACCCAATTTGAAGGGAAATAAACCAAATTTTGGGGAAAAAAACCCAATTTTGGGGAAAATGAACCAATTTGGATGGGGAACAACCCATTTTTGATGAAAATGAATTCAGTCTTGGGGAAAAAAAAACCGATTTTGTAGAAAATGAACTCAGTAATTGGGAAAAAAAACCTGGATTTGGGGAAAATGAACACACTTTGGGGGGGGAACCGAATTTGTAGGGAAATGAACCCAGTTTTTGTAGAAAAAAAAAACAATTTGGGGGAAAATTAACCAATTGGGGGGGGGGGGATACCAGATTTTGGGGAAAATGAACCCAGTAATGGAAATAAAACTGATTTTGGGGAAAAAGAACCCAGTGTGGAGTGGAAATAGAAGATTTTGGGGAAAATGAACACTGTTTGCAGGGGAAAACCTGATTTGTGTGAAAATGCACCCGGATTTGGGGGGAAAGAAGACATTTTGGGGAAAATGAACCCAGAGTGCAGATGAAATACCAGATTTTGGGGAAAATGAACCCAGTTTGTAGGGGAAAACCTGTTTTGTGTGAAAATGCACCCACTTTTGGGGTTGGAAAAAAAGGATTTTGGGGACAATGACTCAATTTGGGAGGAAAAAAGCTGATTTTGGGGAAAATTAACCCACTTTTTGGGGAAAAACTCGTTCTTAAGGAAAATGAACCCAGTTTTTGGGGAAAAAAAAAGATTTTGGGGAAATTAACTCAGAAGTTTGGAAAAAAAACCCGGATATTGGGGAAAATGAACACAGTTTGGAGGGGAAAACCTGATTTGTGTGAAAATGCACCCAGATTTTGGGGAAAAAACAGATTTTGGGGAAACTGAACCAGGTAATGGGGAAAAATCTTGATTTTTGGGGACAATGAACCCAGTTTGGGTGGAAAAAAGCTGATTTTGGGGAAAATGAACCCAGTTTTGGGGGAAAAACTCGTTCTTAAGGAAAATGAACCCCGTTTGGGGGGAAAAAAAAGATTTTGGGGAAATTAACCCAGAAATTTGGAAAAAAACCCGGATTTCGGGGAAAATGAACACAGTTTGGAGGGGAAAACCTGATTTGTGTGAAAATGCACCCAGTTTTGGGGTAGGAAAAAAAGGATTTTGGGGACAATGACCCAATTTGGGAGGAAAATAGCTGATTTTGGGGGAAATGAACCCAGTTTGGGGGGAAAAACCCATTTTTAATGAAAATGGACCCATTTTTGAGGGGGAAAAAAACATGATTTTGGGGAAAATGAACCCAGTAGTTGGGGAAAAAAAACCCAGATTTCGCGGAAAATGAACACAGTTTGGGGGGGAAAACCCAATTTGTAGGGAAATGAACCCTGTTTTGGTGGAAAAAACCCGATTTTGTGGAAAATGAACCCAGTTTAGGAGGAAAAAAGCTGATTATGAGGAAAATGAACTCAGTTTGGGGGGAAAAAAACATTTTTGAGAAAAATGAAAACAGTTATCGGGAAAAAAAAGGTTTTGGGGAAAATGAACCTGTTTTTTGGGGGGAAAAACCCGTTTTTGATGAACATGAACCCAGTTTTGGGGAAACAAAACCCGATTTTGTAGAAAATGAACTCAGTAACTGGGAAAAAAAACGGATTTGGGGAAAATGAACACACTTTGGGGGGCGGATCCGAATTTGTAGGGAAATGAACCCAGTTTTTGCAGAAAAAAAAACAATTTGGGGGAAAATTAAACCAGGTGTGTGTGTGGGGGGGGAATACCTGATTTTGGGGAAAATGAACCCAGTAATGGAAAAAAAACTGATTTTGGGGACAATGAACCCAGAGTGGAGTGGAAATAGAACATTTTGGGGAAAATGAACACTGTTTGCAGGGGAAAACATGATTTGTGTGAAAATGCACCCGGTTTTGGGTGGAAAGAACAGATTTTTGGTAAAATGAACCCAGCAATGGGGAAAAAAAAATGATTTTGGGGAAAATGAACCCAGAGTGCAGATGAAATACCAGATTTTGGGGAAAATGAACGCAGTTTGGAGGGGAAAACCTGATTTGTGTGAAAATGCACCCAGTTTTGGGGTGGGAAAAAAGGGGTTTTGTGGACAATGAACCCAGTTTGGGAGGAAAAAAGCTGATTTTGGGGAAAATAAATCCAGTCTGGGGGGAAAAACTCGTTTCTAAAGAAAAATGAACCCAGTTTTTGGGGAAAAAAAAAGATTTTGGGGAAATTAACTCAGAAATTGGGAAAAAAACCCGGATTTTTGGGGAAATGAACCCAGTTTGGAGGTGAAAACCTGATTTGTGTGAAAATGCACCCAGTTTTTTTGGGAAAAAACAGATTTTGGGGAAAATGAACCCAGTAATGGGGAAAAAACTTGATTTTGGGGAAAATGAACCCAGTTTGGGAGGAAAAAAGCTGATTATGGAGAAAATGAACCCAGTTTTGGGGGAAAAAATAGATTTTGGGGAAAATGAACCCAGGTTGAGAGGAAAAAAGCTGAATATAGGGAAAATGAACCCAGTTTGGGGGGAAAAACCCGTTTTTAATGAAAATGGACCCATTTTTGAGGGGGAAAAAAACATGATTTTGGGGAAAATGAACGCAGTAATTGGGGAAAAAAACCCGGATTTTGGGGAAAATGAACACAGTTTGGGGGGGAAAACCCAATTTGTAGGGAAATGAAACCAGTTTTGGTGGAAAAAACCCGATTTTGGGGAAAATGAACCCAGTTTAGGAGGAAAAATCTGATTATGGGGAAAATGAACTCAGTTTGGGGTGAAAAAAACCCATTTTTGAGAAAAATGAACAGAGTTATCGGGAAAAAAAAGATTTTGGGGAAATGAAACAAGTAATTGGGAAAAGAACCCGGATTTTGGGGAAAATGAACACAGTTTGGGGGGGAAAACCCAATTTGAAGGGAAATAAACCAAATTTTGGGGAAAAAAACCCAATTTTGGGGAAAATGAACCAATTTGGATGGGGAACAACCCATTTTTGATGAAAATGAATTCAGTCTTGGGGAAAAAAAAACCGATTTTGTAGAAAATGAACTCAGTAATTGGGAAAAAAAACCTGGATTTGGGGAAAATGAACACACTTTGGGGGGGGAACCGAATTTGTAGGGAAATGAACCCAGTTTTTGTAGAAAAAAAAACAATTTGGGGGAAAATTAACCAATTGGGGGGGGGGGGGATACCAGATTTTGGGGAAAATGAACCCAGTAATGGAAATAAAACTGATTTTGGGGAAAAAGAACCCAGTGTGGAGTGGAAATAGAAGATTTTGGGGAAAATGAACACTGTTTGCAGGGGAAAACCTGATTTGTGTGAAAATGCACCCGGATTTGGGGGGAAAGAAGACATTTTGGGGAAAATGAACCCAGAGTGCAGATGAAATACCAGATTTTGGGGAAAATGAACCCAGTTTGTAGGGGAAAACCTGTTTTGTGTGAAAATGCACCCACTTTTGGGGTTGGAAAAAAAGGATTTTGGGGACAATGACCCAATTTGGGAGGAAAAAAGCTGATTTTGGGGAAAATGAACCCACTTTTTGGGGAAAAACTCGTTCTTAAGGAAAATGAACCCAGTTTGGGTGGGAAAAAAAAGATTTTGGGGAAATTAACCCAGAAGTTTGGAAAAAAAACCCGGATATTGGGGAAAATGAACACAGTTTGGAGGGGAAAACCTGATTTGTGTGAAAATGCACCCAGATTTTGGGGAAAAAACAGATTTTGGGGAAACTGAACCAGGTAATGGGGAAAAATCTTGATTTTTGGGGACAATGAACCCAGTTTGGGTGGAAAAAAGCTGATTTTGGGGAAAATGAACCCAGTTTTGGGGGAAAAACTCGTTCTTAAGGAAAATGAACCCCGTTTGGGGGGAAAAAAAAGATTTTGGGGAAATTAACCCAGAAATTTGGAAAAAAACCCGGATTTCGGGGAAAATGAACACAGTTTGGAGGGGAAAACCTGATTTGTGTGAAAATGCACCCAGTTTTGGGGTAGGAAAAAAAGGATTTTGGGGACAATGACCCAATTTGGGAGGAAAATAGCTGATTTTGGGGGAAATGAACCCAGTTTGGGGGGAAAAACCCGTTTTTAATGAAAATGGACCCATTTTTGAGGGGGAAAAAAACATGATTTTGGGGAAAATGAACCCAGTAGTTGGGGAAAAAAAACCCAGATTTCGCGGAAAATGAACACAGTTTGGGGGGGAAAACCCAATTTGTAGGGAAATGAACCCTGTTTTGGTGGAAAAAACCCGATTTTGTGGAAAATGAACCCAGTTTAGGAGGAAAAAAGCTGATTATGAGGAAAATGAACTCAGTTTGGGGGGAAAAAAACATTTTTGAGAAAAATGAAAACAGTTATCGGGAAAAAAAAGGTTTTGGGGAAAATGAACCTGTTTTTTGGGGGGAAAAACCCGTTTTTGATGAACATGAACCCAGTTTTGGGGAAACAAAACCCGATTTTGTAGAAAATGAACTCAGTAACTGGGAAAAAAAACGGATTTGGGGAAAATGAACACACTTTGGGGGGCGGATCCGAATTTGTAGGGAAATGAACCCAGTTTTTGCAGAAAAAAAAACAATTTGGGGGAAAATTAAACCAGGTGTGTGTGTGGGGGGGGAATACCTGATTTTGGGGAAAATGAACCCAGTAATGGAAAAAAAACTGATTTTGGGGACAATGAACCCAGAGTGGAGTGGAAATAGAACATTTTGGGGAAAATGAACACTGTTTGCAGGGGAAAACATGATTTGTGTGAAAATGCACCCGGTTTTGGGTGGAAAGAACAGATTTTTGGTAAAATGAACCCAGCAATGGGGAAAAAAAAATGATTTTGGGGAAAATGAACCCAGAGTGCAGATGAAATACCAGATTTTGGGGAAAATGAACGCAGTTTGGAGGGGAAAACCTGATTTGTGTGAAAATGCACCCAGTTTTGGGGTGGGAAAAAAGGGGTTTTGTGGACAATGAACCCAGTTTGGGAGGAAAAAAGCTGATTTTGGGGAAAATAAATCCAGTCTGGGGGGAAAAACTCGTTTCTAAAGAAAAATGAACCCAGTTTTTGGGGAAAAAAAAAGATTTTGGGGAAATTAACTCAGAAATTGGGAAAAAAAACCGGATTTTTGGGGAAATGAACCCAGTTTGGAGGTGAAAACCTGATTTGTGTGAAAATGCACCCAGTTTTTTTGGGAAAAAACAGATTTTGGGGAAAATGAACCCAGTAATGGGGAAAAAACTTGATTTTGGGGAAAATGAACCCAGTTTGGGAGGAAAAAAGCTGATTATGGAGAAAATGAACCCAGTTTTGGGGGAAAAAATAGATTTTGGGGAAAATGAACCCAGGTTGAGAGGAAAAAAGCTGATTATAGGGAAAATGAACCCAGTTTGGGGGGAAAAACCCGTTTTTAATGAAAATGGACCCATTTTTGAGGGGGAAAAAACCATGATTTTGGGGAAAATGAACGCAGTAATTGGGGAAAAAAACCCGGATTTTGGGGAAAATGAACACAGTTTGGGGGGGAAAACCCAATTTGTAGGGAAATGAAACCAGTTTTGGTGGAAAAAACCCGATTTTGGGGAAAATGAACCCAGTTTAGGAGGAAAAATCTGATTATGGGGAAAATGAATTCAGTTTGGGGTGAAAAAACCCATTTTTGAGAAAAATGAACAGAGTTATCGGGAAAAAAAAGATTTTGGGGAAATGAAACAAGTAATTGGGAAAAGAACCCGGATTTTGGGGAAAATGAACACAGTTTGGGGGGGAAAACCCAATTTGAAGGGAAATAAACCAAATTTTGGGGAAAAAAACCCAATTTTGGGGAAAATGAACCAATTTGGATGGGGAACAACCCATTTTTGATGAAAATGAATTCAGTCTTGGGGAAAAAAAAACCGATTTTGTAGAAAATGAACTCAGTAATTGGGAAAAAAAACCTGGATTTGGGGAAAATGAACACACTTTGGGGGGGGAACCGAATTTGTAGGGAAATGAACCCAGTTTTTGTAGAAAAAAAAAACAATTTGGGGGAAAATTAACCAATTGGGGGGGGGGGGGATACCAGATTTTGGGGAAAATGAACCCAGTAATGGAAATAAAACTGATTTTGGGGAAAAAGAACCCAGTGTGGAGTGGAAATAGAAGATTTTGGGGAAAATGAACACTGTTTGCAGGGGAAAACCTGATTTGTGTGAAAATGCACCCGGATTTGGGGGGAAAGAAGACATTTTGGGGAAAATGAACCCAGAGTGCAGATGAAATACCAGATTTTGGGGAAAATGAACCCAGTTTGTAGGGGAAAACCTGTTTTGTGTGAAAATGCACCCACTTTTGGGGTTGGAAAAAAAGGATTTTGGGGACAATGACTCAATTTGGGAGGAAAAAAGCTGATTTTGGGGAAAATTAACCCACTTTTTGGGGAAAAACTCGTTCTTAAGGAAAATGAACCCAGTTTTTGGGGAAAAAAAAAGATTTTGGGGAAATTAACTCAGAAGTTTGGAAAAAAAACCCGGATATTGGGGAAAATGAACACAGTTTGGAGGGGAAAACCTGATTTGTGTGAAAATGCACCCAGATTTTGGGGAAAAAACAGATTTTGGGGAAACTGAACCAGGTAATGGGGAAAAATCTTGATTTTTGGGGACAATGAACCCAGTTTGGGTGGAAAAAAGCTGATTTTGGGGAAAATGAACCCAGTTTTGGGGGAAAAACTCGTTCTTAAGGAAAATGAACCCCGTTTGGGGGGAAAAAAAAGATTTTGGGGAAATTAACCCAGAAATTTGGAAAAAAACCCGGATTTCGGGGAAAATGAACACAGTTTGGAGGGGAAAACCTGATTTGTGTGAAAATGCACCCAGTTTTGGGGTAGGAAAAAAAGGATTTTGGGGACAATGACCCAATTTGGGAGGAAAATAGCTGATTTTGGGGGAAATGAACCCAGTTTGGGGGGAAAAACCCGTTTTTAATGAAAATGGACCCATTTTTGAGGGGGAAAAAAAACATGATTTTGGGGAAAATGAACCCAGTAGTTGGGGAAAAAAAACCCAGATTTCGCGGAAAATGAACACAGTTTGGGGGGGAAAACCCAATTTGTAGGGAAATGAACCCTGTTTTGGTGGAAAAAACCCGATTTTGTGGAAAATGAACCCAGTTTAGGAGGAAAAAAGCTGATTATGAGGAAAATGAACTCAGTTTGGGGGGAAAAAAACATTTTTGAGAAAAATGAAAACAGTTATCGGGAAAAAAAAGGTTTTGGGGAAAATGAACCTGTTTTTTGGGGGGAAAAACCCGTTTTTGATGAACATGAACCCAGTTTTGGGGAAACAAAACCCGATTTTGTAGAAAATGAACTCAGTAACTGGGAAAAAAAACGGATTTGGGGAAAATGAACACACTTTGGGGGGCGGATCCGAATTTGTAGGGAAATGAACCCAGTTTTTGCAGAAAAAAAAACAATTTGGGGGAAAATTAAACCAGGTGTGTGTGTGTGGGGGGAATACCTGATTTTGGGGAAAATGAACCCAGTAATGGAAAAAAAAACTGATTTTGGGGACAATGAACCCAGAGTGGAGTGGAAATAGAACATTTTGGGGAAAATGAACACTGTTTGCAGGGGAAAACATGATTTGTGTGAAAATGCACCCGGTTTTGGGTGGAAAGAACAGATTTTTGGTAAAATGAACCCAGCAATGGGGAAAAAAAAATGATTTTGGGGAAAATGAACCCAGAGTGCAGATGAAATACCAGATTTTGGGGAAAATGAACGCAGTTTGGAGGGGAAAACCTGATTTGTGTGAAAATGCACCCAGTTTTGGGGTGGGAAAAAAGGGGTTTTGTGGACAATGAACCCAGTTTGGGAGGAAAAAAGCTGATTTTGGGGAAAATAAATCCAGTCTGGGGGGAAAAACTCGTTTCTAAAGAAAAATGAACCCAGTTTTTGGGGAAAAAAAAAGATTTTGGGGAAATTAACTCAGAAATTGGGAAAAAAACCCGGATTTTTGGGGAAATGAACCCAGTTTGGAGGTGAAAACCTGATTTGTGTGAAAATGCACCCAGTTTTTTTGGGAAAAAACAGATTTTGGGGAAAATGAACCCAGTAATGGGGAAAAAACTTGATTTTGGGGAAAATGAACCCAGTTTGGGAGGAAAAAAGCTGATTATGGAGAAAATGAACCCAGTTTTGGGGGAAAAAATAGATTTTGGGGAAAATGAACCCAGGTTGAGAGGAAAAAAGCTGAATATAGGGAAAATGAACCCAGTTTGGGGGGAAAAACCCGTTTTTAATGAAAATGGACCCATTTTTGAGGGGGAAAAAAACATGATTTTGGGGAAAATGAACGCAGTAATTGGGGAAAAAAACCCGGATTTTGGGGAAAATGAACACAGTTTGGGGGGGAAAACCCAATTTGTAGGGAAATGAAACCAGTTTTGGTGGAAAAAACCCGATTTTGGGGAAAATGAACCCAGTTTAGGAGGAAAAATCTGATTATGGGGAAAATGAACTCAGTTTGGGGTGAAAAAAACCCATTTTTGAGAAAAATGAACAGAGTTATCGGGAAAAAAAAGATTTTGGGGAAATGAAACAAGTAATTGGGAAAAGAACCCGGATTTTGGGGAAAATGAACACAGTTTGGGGGGGAAAACCCAATTTGAAGGGAAATAAACCAAATTTTGGGGAAAAAAAACCCAATTTTGGGGAAAATGAACCAATTTGGATGGGGAACAACCCATTTTTGATGAAAATGAATTCAGTCTTAAAAAACGATTTTGTAGAAAATGAACTCAGTAATTGGGAAAAAAAACCTGGATTTGGGGAAAATGAACACACTTTGGGGGGGGAACCGAATTTGTGTGAAAATGCATCCGGATTTGGGGGGAAAGAAGAGATTTTGGGGAAAATGAACCCAGAGTGCAGATGAAATACCAGATTTTGGGGAAAATGAACCCAGTTTGTAGGGGAAAACCTGATTTGTGTGAAAATGCACCCAGTTTTGGGGTTGGAAAAAAAGGATTTTGGGGACAATGACCCAATTTGGGAGGAAAATAGCTGATTTTGGGGAAAATGAACCCAGTTTGGGGGGAAAAACCCGTTTTTAATGAAAATAGACCCATTTTTGAGGGGGAAAGAAATATGATTTTGGAGAAAATGAACCCAGTAATTGGGGAAAAATCCCCAGATTTCGGGGAAAATGAACACATTTTGGGGGGGAAAACCCAATTTGTAGGGAAATTAACCCAGTTTTTGTGGAAAAAACCCGATTTTGGGGAAAGTGAACCCAGATTAGGAGGAAAAAGCTGATTATGAGGAAAATGAACTCAGTTTGGGGGGAAAAAAAACATTTTTGAGAAAAACGAACACATTTGTCGGGAAAAAAAAGGTTTTGGGGAAAATGAACCTGTTTTATTGGGGGAAAAACCCGTTTTTGATGAACATGAACCCAGTTTTGGGGAAACAAAACCCGATTTTGTAGAAAATGAACTCAGTAACTGGGAAAAAAAACCGGATTTGGGGAAAATGAACACACTTTGGGGGGCGGATCCGAATTTGTAGGGAAATGAACCCAGTTTTTGCAGAAAAAAAAACAATTTGGGGGAAAATTAAACCAGGTGTGTGTGTGTGTGGGGGGGGGGGGGGGGAATACCTGATTTGGGGAAAAATGAACCCAGTAATGGAAATAAAACTGATTTTGGGGAAAATGAACCCAGAGTCGAGTGGAAATAGAACATTTTGGGGAAAATGAACACTGTTTGCAGGGGAAAACCTGATTTGTGTGAAAATGCACCCGGTTTTGGGTGGAAAGAACAGATTTTTGGTAAAATGAACCCAGCAATGGGGAAAAAAAAAATGATTTTGGGGAAAATGAACCCAGAGTGCAGATATAATACCAGATTTTGGGGAAAATGAACCCAGTTTGGAGGGGAAAACCTGATTTGTGTGAAAATGCTCCCAGTTTTGGGGTGGGAAAAAAGGGATTTTGTGGACAATGAACCCAGTTTGGGAGGAAAAAAGCTGATTTTGGGGAAAATAAATCCAGTCTGGGGGGAAAAACTCGTTTCTAAAGAAAAATGAACCCAGTTTTTGGGGAAAAAAAAGATTTTGGGGAAATTAACTCAGAAATTGGGAAAAAAACGGATTTTTGGAGAAATGAACCCAGTTTGGAGGTGAAAACCTGATTTGTGTGAAAATGCACCCAGTTTTTTTGGGGAAAAAACAGATTTTAGGGAAAATGAACCCAGTAATGGGGAAAAAAACTTGATTTTGGGGAAAATGAACACAGTTTGGGAGGAAAAAAGCTGATTATGGAGAAAATGAACCCAGTTTTGGGGGAAAAAATAGATTTTGGGAAAAAAAACCCCAGGTTGAGAGGAAAAAAGCTGATTATAGGGAAAATGAACCCTATTTGGGGTGAAAAACCCGTTTTTAATGAAAATGGACCCATTTTTGAGGGGGAAAAAACCATGATTTTGGGGAAAATGAACCCAGTAATTGGGGAAAAAAACCCGGATTTTGCGAAAATGAACACAGTTTGGGGGGAAAATCCCAATTTGTAGGGAAATGAACCCAGTTTTGGTAGAAAAAACCCGATTTTGAGGAAAATGAACCCAGTTTAGGAGGAAAAATCTGATTATGGGGAAAATGAACTCAGTTTGGGGGGAAAAACCCATTTTTGAGAAAAATGAACACAGTTATCGGGAAAAAAAAAGATTTTGGGGAAATGAAACCAGTAATTGGGAAAAGAACCCGGATTTTGGGGAAAATGAACACAGTTTGGGGGGGAAAATCCAATTTGAAGGGAAATAAACCAAATTTTGGTGGAAAAAACCCGATTTTGGGGAAAATGAACCAAGTTTGGAGGGGGAACAACCCATTTTTGATGAAAATGAACCCAGTCTTGGGGGAAAAAAAAACGATTTTGTAGAAAATGAACTCAGTAATTGGGAAAAAAACCCTGGATTTGGGGAAAATGAACACACTTTGGGGGGGGAACCGAATTTGTAGGGAAATGAACCCAGTTTTTGTAGAAAAAAAAACAATTTGGGGGAAAATTAACCAATTGGGGGGGGGGATACCAGATTTTGGGGAAAATGAACCCAGTAATGGAAATAAAACTGATTTTGGGGAAAAAGAACCCAGTGTGGAGTGGAAATAGAAGATTTTGGGGAAAATGAACACTGTTTGCAGGGGAAAACCTGATTTGTGTGAAAATGCACCCGGATTTGGGGGGAAAGAAGAGATTTTGGGGAAAATGAACCCAGAGTGCAGATGAAATACCAGATTTTGGGGAAAATGAACCCAGTTTGTAGGGGAAAACCTGATTTGTGTGAAAATGCACCCAGTTTTGGGGTTGGAAAAAAAGGATTTTGGGGACAATGAACCCAGTTTGGGAGGAAAAAAGCTGATTTTGGGGAAAATGAACCCAGTTTTGGGGGAAAAACTCGTTCTTAAGGAAAACGAACCCATTTTGGGGGGGGAAAAAAGATTTTGGGGAAATTAACCCAGAAATTTGGAAAAAAACCCGGATTTCGGGGAAAATGAACACATTTTGGGGGGGAAAACCCAATTTGTAGGGAAATTAACCCAGTTTTTGTGGAAAAAACCCGATTTTGGGGAAAGTGAACCCAGATTAGGAGGAAAAAGCTGATTATGAGGAAAATGAACTCAGTTTGGGGGGAAAAAAAACATTTTTGAGAAAAACGAACACATTTGTCGGGAAAAAAAAGGTTTTGGGGAAAATGAACCTGTTTTATTGGGGGAAAAACCCGTTTTTGATGAACATGAACCCAGTTTTGGGGAAACAAAACCCGATTTTGTAGAAAATGAACTCAGTAACTGGGAAAAAAAACCGGATTTGGGGAAAATGAACACACTTTGGGGGGCGGATCCGAATTTGTAGGGAAATGAACCCAGTTTTTGCAGAAAAAAAAACAATTTGGGGGAAAATTAAACCAGGTGTGTGTGTGTGGGGGGGGGGGGGGGAATACCTGATTTGGGGGAAAATGAACCCAGTAATGGAAATAAAACTGATTTTGGGGAAAATGAACCCAGAGTCGAGTGGAAATAGAACATTTTGGGGAAAATGAACACTGTTTGCAGGGGAAAACCTGATTTGTGTGAAAATGCACCCGGTTTTGGGTGGAAAGAACAGATTTTTGGTAAAATGAACCCAGCAATGGGGAAAAAAAAAATGATTTTGGGGAAAATGAACCCAGAGTGCAGATATAATACCAGATTTTGGGGAAAATGAACCCAGTTTGGAGGGGAAAACCTGATTTGTGTGAAAATGCTCCCAGTTTTGGGGTGGGAAAAAAGGGATTTTGTGGACAATGAACCCAGTTTGGGAGGAAAAAAGCTGATTTTGGGGAAAATAAATCCAGTCTGGGGGGAAAAACTCGTTTCTAAAGAAAAATGAACCCAGTTTTTGGGGAAAAAAAAGATTTTGGGGAAATTAACTCAGAAATTGGGAAAAAAACGGATTTTTGGAGAAATGAACCCAGTTTGGAGGGGAAAACCTGATTTGTGTGAAAATGCTCCCAGTTTTGGGGTGGGAAAAAAGGGATTTTGTGGACAATGAACCCAGTTTGGGAGGAAAAAAGCTGATTTTGGGGAAAATAAATCCAGTCTGGGGGGAAAAACTCGTTTCTAAAGAAAAATGAACCCAGTTTTTGGGGAAAAAAAAGATTTTGGGGAAATTAACTCAGAAATTGGGAAAAAAACGGATTTTTGGAGAAATGAACCCAGTTTGGAGGTGAAAACCTGATTTGTGTGAAAATGCACCCAGTTTTTTTTGGGAAAAAACAGATTTTAGGGAAAATGAACCCAGTAATGGGGAAAAAAACTTGATTTTGGGGAAAATGAACCCAGTTTGGGAGGAAAAAAGCTGATTATGGAGAAAATGAACCCAGTTTTGGGGGAAAAAATAGATTTTGGGAAAAAAAAACCCAGGTTGAGAGGAAAAAAGCTGATTATAGGGAAAATGAACCCTATTTGGGGTGAAAAACCCGTTTTTAATGAAAATAGACCCATTTTTGAGGGGGAAAAACCATGATTTTGGGGAAAATGAACGCAGTAATTGGGGAAAAAAACCCGGATTTGGGGGAAAATGAACACAGTTTGGGGGGAAAATCCCAATTTGTAGGGAAATGAACCCAGTTTTGGTGGAAAAAAACCGATTTTGAGGAAAATGAACCCAGTTTAGGAGGAAAAATCTGATTATGGGGAAAATGAACTCAGTTTGAAGGGAAAAACCCATTTTTGAGAAAAATTAACACAGTTATCGGGAAAAAAAAAGATTTTGGGGAAATGAAACAAGTAATTGGGAAAAGAACCCGGATTTTGGGGAAAATGAACACAGTTTGGGGGGGGGAAACCCAATTTGTAGGGAAATAAACCAAATTTTGGTGGAAAAACCCCGATTTTGGGGAAAATGAACCAATTTGGATGGGGAACAACCCATTTTTGATGAAAATTAACCCAGTCTTGGGGAAAAAAAAAAGATTTTGTAGAAAATGAACTCAGTAATTGGGAAAAAAACCCTGGATTTGGGGAAAATGAACACACTTTGGGGGGGGAACCGAATTTGTAGGGAAATGAACCCAGTTTTTGTAGAAAAAAAAAAATTTGGGGGAAAATTAACCAATTGGGGGGGGGGGGGGGGGAATACCTGATTTGGGGGAAAATGAACCCAGTAATGGAAATAAAACTGATTTTGGGGAAAATGAACCCAGAGTCGAGTGGAAATAGAACATTTTGGGGAAAATGAACACTGTTTGCAGGGGAAAACCTGATTTGTGTGAAAATGCAACCGGATTTGGGGGGAAAGAACAGATTTTTGGTAAAATGAACCCAGCAATGGGGAAAAAAAAAAGATTTTGGGGAAAATGAACCCAGAGTGCAGATGAAATACCAGATTTTGGGGAAAATGAACCCAGTTTGGAGGGGAAAACCTGATTTGTGTGAAAATGCTCCCAGTTTTGGGGTGGGAAAAAAGGGATTTTGTGGACAATGAACCCAGTTTGGGAGGAAAAAAGCTGATTTTGGGGAAAATAAATCCAGTTTGGGGGGAAAAACTCGTTTCTAAAGAAAAATGAACCCAGTTTTTTGGGGAAAAAAAAGATTTTGGGGAAATTAACTCAGAAATTGGGAAAAAAAAACGGATTTTTGGGGAAATGAACCCAGTTTGGAGGTGAAAACCTGATTTGTGTGAAAATGCACCCAGTTTTTTTGGAAAAAAACAGATTTTGGGGAAAATGAACCCAGTAATGGGGAAAAAACTTGATTTTGGGGAAAATGAACCCAGTTTGGGAGGAAAAAAGCTAATTATGGAGAAAATGAACCCAGTTTTGGGGGAAAAAATAGATTTTGGGGAAAATAAACCCAGGTTGAGAGGAAAAAAGCTGATTATAGGGAAAAGAACCCGGATTTTGGGGAAAATGAACCCAGTTTTTGGGGAAAAAAATATTTTTGGGAAAATGAACGCAGTAATTGGGTAAAAAAACCCGAATTTTGGGGAAAATCAGCAGAGTTGGGGGGGAGGGAAGACTTGTAGAGAAATGAACCGACTTTTGCTGTAAAAAAACCGACTTTGGGGAAAATCAACCCAGTTTGGGAGGAAAAAATCCGATTTAGGGGAATATGAACAGTGGAGGGGAAAAAACCTGGTTTTGGGGAAAATGAACACTGGAGGGGAAAACTAGATTTGTGTGAAAATGCACCCAGTGTTTTGTGGAAAAAAAGGATTTTGGGGAAAATGAACCCAGTTTAGGAAGAAAGAAGCTGATTATGGGGAAAATTAACCCAGTTTGGAGGGGAAATAGAAGATTTTGGGGAAAATGAACCCAGTTTTGAGGGAAAAAAAAATTTTTTGGGAAATAAAGCCAGTAATTGGGGCTTCTCCAAAACAACCAGGTTTTGGAGAAAATGAACACAATTTGGTGGGGAAAACCCAATACTTAGGGAAATAATCCCAGTTTTGGTGGAAAAAACATATTTTGGGGAAAATGAACACAGTTTTGGGGGAAAAAATGATTTTGGGGAAAATGAACCCAGTAATGGAGAAAAAATGATTTTGGGGAAAATGAACCCAGTTTGGAATGGAAATAGAAGATTTTGGGGAAAATGAAATCAGATAGGAGGGGAAAACCTGATTTGTGTGAAAATGAACTGAGTTTTGGGGGGAAATAAGGATTTTATGTAAAATGAACCTATTTTCGGAGGAAAAATAGCTGATTATGTGGAAAATGAACCCAGTTTTGCGGAAAAACCTGTTTTCAAGGAAAATGAACCCAGTTTTGGGGAAAAAAATGATTTTGGGGAAAATGAACCCAGTGATCGGGTAAAAAACCCGGTTTTTGGGGAAAATGAACACAGTTTGTTGGGGAAAACCTAATATGTAGGGAAATAAACCCAGTTTTGGTGGAAAAAACATATTTTGGGGAAAATGAACCCAGTTTTGGGGTAAAAAAATGATTTTTGGAAAAATTAACCCACTTTTTGAGAAAAACCCCTGATTTTGGAGAAAATGAACCCAGTAATGGGGAAAAATCCTGATTTTGGGGAAAATGAACCAAGTGCGGAGTGGAAATAGAAGGTTTTGAGGAAAATGAAATCAGTTTGGACGGGACAACCTGATTTGTGTGAAAATGTACCCAGTTTTGGGGGTTAATAGGGATTTTGCGGAAAATGAACCTAGTTTCGGAGGAAAAATTCTGATTATATGGAAAATGAACACAGTTTTGGGGGAAAAAAAACGTTTTTAAGGAAAATGAACCCAGTTTTTGGGGAAAAAATTATTTTGGGGAAAATGAACGCAGTAATTGGGTAAACAAACCCGAATTTTGGGGAAAATCAGCAGAGTTGGGGAGGGGGGGGAGAATTGTAGAGAAATGAACCGAATTTTGCTGTAAAAAACCCGATTTTGGGGAAAATCAACCCAGTTTGGGAGGAAAAAATCCGATTTTGGGGAAAATGAACCCTGGAGGGGAAAAAACCTAGTTTTGGGAAAATGAACACTGGAGGGGAAAACTAGATTTGTGTGAAAATGCACCCAGTGTTTTGTGGAAAAAAAGGATTTTGGGGAAAATGAACCCAGTTTAGGAAGAAAGAAGCTGATTATGGGGAAAATTAACCCAGTTTGGAGGGGATAACCCGTTTTTGATTAAAATGAACCCAGTTTTGAGGGAAAAAAAAAATTTTTTGGGAAATAAAGCCAGTAATTGGGGCTTCTCCAAAACAACCAGGTTTTGGAGAAAATGAACACAATTTGGTGGGGAAAACCCAATATTTAGGGAAATAAACCCAGTTTTGGTGGAAAAAACATATTTTGGGGAAAATGAACACAGTTTTGGGGGAAAAAATGATTTTGGGGAAAATGAACCCAGTAATGGAGAAAAAAATCCTGATTTTGGGGAAAATGAACCCAGTGTGGAGTGGAAATTGAAGATTTTGGGGAAAATGAAATCAGTTTGGAGGGGACAACCTGATTTGTGTGAAAATGTACCCAGTTTTGGGGGTTAATAGGGATTTTCTGGAAAATGAACCTAGTTTTGGAGGAAAAAAAATGCTGATTATGCGGAAAATGAAACCAGTTTTGTGGGAAAAATCCATTTTTAAGTTAAATGAACCCAGTTTGGGAGAAAAAAATTATTTTGGGGAAAAGGAACCCAGTAATCGGGTAAAAAAACCCGATTTTTTTTGAAAATGAACAGAGTTTGGGGGGGGGGGGGAACCAACTTGTAGGGAAATGAACCGAGTTTTGCTCGAAAAAAAACAACTTTGGGGAAAATCAACCCAGTTTGGGAGGGAAAAAAACGATTTTGGGGAAAATGAACCCAGTTTGGGGGGAAAAAACTCGATTTTGGGGAAATGAACCCAGTAATGGGGAAAAAACCTGATTTTGGGGAAAATGAACACTGTTTGGAGGGGAATACTTGATTTGTGTGAAAATGCACCCAGTGTTTTGAAGAAAAAAAGGATTTTGGGGAAAATGAACCCAGTTTGGGGGGGGGGAAATATTTTGTGGAAATAAAGCCAGTAATTGGGTAAAAACCCCGGATTTTGGAGAAAAATGAACCCAGTCTGGTGGGGAAAACCCAATTTGTAGGGAAATAAACCCAGTTTTGTGGAAAAAATATATTTTGGGGAAAATGAACGCAGTAATGGGGAAAAATCCTGATTTTGGGGAAAATGAACCAAGTGCGGAGTGGAAATAGAATATTTTGAGGAAAATGAAATCAGTTTGGAGGGGACAACCTGATTTGTGTGAAAATGTATCCAGTTTTGGGGGTTAATAGGGATTTTCTGGAAAATGAACCTAGTTTTGGAGGAAAAAAAATGCTGATTATGCGGAAAATGAACCCAGTTTTGGGGGAAAAATCCATTTTTAAGGAAAATGAACCCAGTTTGGGGAAAAAAAATTATTTTGGGGAAAATGAACCCAGTAATCGGGTAAAAAACCCGATTTTTTTTGAAAATGAACAGAGTTTGGGGGGGGGGGGGAACCAACTTGTAGGGAAATGAACCGAATTTGCTCGAAAAAAACCAACTTTGGGGAAAATCAACCCAGTTTGGGAGGGAAAAAAACGATTTTGGGGAAAATGAACCCAGTTTGGGGGGAAAAAACCCGATTTTGGGGAAATGAACCCAGTAATGGGGAAAAAACCTGATTTTGGGGAAAATGAACACTGCTTGGAGGGGAAAACTTGATTTGTGTGAAAATGCACCCAGTGTTTTGAAGAAAAAAAGGATTTTGGGGAAAATGAACCCAGTTTGGGAGGAAAAAAAAAAAGATTTTGGGGAAATAAAGCCAGTAACTGGTTCAAAAATCCATATGTTGGGGAAAATGAACACAATTTGGTGGGGAAAACCCGATATGTAGGGAAATAAACCCATTTTTGGTGGAAAAAAACATATTTTGAGGAAAATGAACCCAGTTTTTTTGGGGAAAAAATTATTTTGGGGAAAACGAACCCAGTTTGGGAGGAGAGAAGCGGATTATGGGGGAAATGAACCCAGTTTGGGGGGGAAAAAATATTTTGTGGAAATAAAGCCAGTAATTGGGTAAAAACCCCGGATTTTGGAGAAAAATGAACCCAGTCTGGTGGGGAAAACCCAATTTGTAGGGAAATAAACCCAGTTTTGTGGAAAAAATATATTTTGGGGAAAATGAACGCAGTAATGGGGAAAAATCCTGACTTTGGGGAAAATGAACCAAGTGCGGAGTGGAAATAGAATATTTTGAGGAAAATGAAATCAGTTTGGAGGGGACAACCTGATTTGTGTGAAAATGTACCCAGTTTTGGGGGGGGGGGGGAAGGATTTTGTGGAAAATGAACCTAGTTTTGGAGGAAAAAATCTGATTATGCGGAAAATGAACCCCTTTTGGGGGGAAAAATTATTTTGGGGGAAATGAACGCAGTAATTGGGTAAAAAAACTCTAATTTGGGGGAAAATGGAACCAGTTTGGTAGGGAAAACCAAATTTGTAGGGAAGTGAACCCATTTTTGGTGGAAAAAAACATATTTTGGGGAAAATTAACCCAGTAATGGGGAAAAAATGATTTTGGGGAAAATGAACCCAGTGTGGAATGGAAATAGAAGATTGTGGGGAAAATGAAATCAGATAGGAGGGGAAAACCTGATTTGTGTGAAAATGAACTGAGTTTTGGGGGGAAATAAGGATTTTATGTAAAATGAACCTATTTTCGGAGGAAAAAAGCTGATTATGTGGAAAATGAACCCAGTTTTGCGGAAAAACCTGTTTTCAAGGAAAATGAACCCAGTTTTGCGGAAAAAAATGATTTTGGGGAAAATGAAAGGTTTTGAGGAAAATGAAATCAATTTGGACGGGACAACCTGATTTGTGTGAAAATGTACACAGTTTTGGGGGTTAATAGGGATTTTGCGGAAAATGAACCTAGTTTCGGAGGAAAACTTCTGATTATACGGAAAATGAACACAGTTTTGGGGGAAAAAAACGTTTTTAAGGAAAATGAACCCAGTTTTTGGGGAAAAAATTATTTTGGGGAAAATGAACGCAGTAATTGGGTAAAAAAACCCGAATTTTGGGGAAAATCAGCAGATTTGGGTGGGGGGGAGACTTGTAGAGAAATGAACCGACTTTTGCTGTAAAAAAAACCGACTTTGGGGAAAATCAACCCAGTTTGGGAGGAAAAAATCCGATTTTTGGGAAAATGAACCCTGGAGGGAAAAAAACCTGGTTTTGGGGAAAATGAACACTGGAGGGGAAAACTAGATTTGTGTGAAAATGCACCCAGTGTTTTGTGGAAAAAAAGGATTTTGGGGAAAATGAACCCAGTTTAGGAAGAAAGAAGCTGATTATGGGGAAAATTAACCCAGTTTGGAGGGGATAACCCGTTTTTGATTAAAATGAACCCAGTTTTGAGGGAAAAAAAAAATTTTTGCGAAATAAAGCCAGTAATTGGGGCTTCTCCAAAACAACCAGGTTTTGGAGAAAATGAACACAATTTGGTGGGGAAAACCCAATTTGTAGGGAAATGAACCCAGTTTTGGTGGAAAAAACCCGATTTTGGGGAAAATGAACCCTGTTTAGGAAGCTGATTATAGGGAAAATGAACTCAGTTTGGGGGGAAAAACCCATTTTTGAGAAAAATGAACACAGTTATCGGGAAAAAAAAAGATTTTGGGGAAATGAAACATGTAATTGGGAAAAGAACCCGGATTTTGGGGAAAATGAACACAGTTTGGGGGGGAAAACCCAATTTGTAGGGAAATACACCAAATTTTGGTGGAAAAATCCCGATTTTGGGGAAAATGAACCAATTTGGATGGGGAACAACCCATTTTTGATGAAAATGAACCCAGTCTTGGGGAAAAAAAAAACGATTTTGTAGAAAATGAACTCAGTAATTGGGAAAAAAAACCTGGATTTGGGGAAAATGAACACACTTTGGGGGGGGAACCGAATTTGTGTGAAAATGCATCCGGATTTGGGGGGAAAGAAGAGATTTTGGGGAAAATGAACCCAGAGTGCAGATGAAATACCAGATTTTGGGGAAAATGAACCCAGTTTGTAGGGGAAAACCTGATTTGTGTGAAAATGCACCCAGTTTTGGGGTTGGAAAAAAAGGATTTTGGGGACAATGACCCAATTTGGGAGGAAAATAGCTGATTTTGGGGAAAATGAACCCAGTTTGGGGGGAAAAACCCGTTTTTAATGAAAATAGACCCATTTTTGAGGGGGAAAGAAATATGATTTTGGAGAAAATGAACCCAGTAATTGGGGAAAAATCCCCAGATTTCGGGGAAAATGAACACATTTTGGGGGGGAAAACCCAATTTGTAGGGAAATTAACCCAGTTTTTGTGGAAAAAACCCGATTTTGGGGAAAGTGAACCCAGATTAGGAGGAAAAAGCTGATTATGAGGAAAATGAACTCAGTTTGGGGGGAAAAAAAACATTTTTGAGAAAAACGAACACATTTGTCGGGAAAAAAAAGGTTTTGGGGAAAATGAACCTGTTTTATTGGGGGAAAAACCCGTTTTTGATGAACATGAACCCAGTTTTGGGGAAACAAAACCCGATTTTGTAGAAAATGAACTCAGTAACTGGGAAAAAAAACCGGATTTGGGGAAAATGAACACACTTTGGGGGGCGGATCCGAATTTGTAGGGAAATGAACCCAGTTTTTGCAGAAAAAAAAACAATTTGGGGGAAAATTAAACCAGGTGT
Source organism: Tapera naevia (assembly GCA_033556795.1). Classification (NCBI taxonomy): domain Eukaryota; kingdom Metazoa; phylum Chordata; class Aves; order Cuculiformes; family Neomorphidae; genus Tapera; species Tapera naevia. The sequence continues at coordinate 30,609 of JAUMJJ010001065.1, read as the reverse complement.
GTGTGTGTGGGGGGGGGGGGGGGGGGAATACCTGATTTGGGGAAAAATGAACCCAGTAATGGAAATAAAACTGATTTTGGGGAAAATGAACCCAGAGTCGAGTGGAAATAGAACATTTTGGGGAAAATGAACACTGTTTGCAGGGGAAAACCTGATTTGTGTGAAAATGCACCCGGTTTTGGGTGGAAAGAACAGATTTTTGGTAAAATGAACCCAGCAATGGGGAAAAAAAAAATGATTTTGGGGAAAATGAACCCAGAGTGCAGATATAATACCAGATTTTGGGGAAAATGAACCCAGTTTGGAGGGGAAAACCTGATTTGTGTGAAAATGCTCCCAGTTTTGGGGTGGGAAAAAAGGGATTTTGTGGACAATGAACCCAGTTTGGGAGGAAAAAAGCTGATTTTGGGGAAAATAAATCCAGTCTGGGGGGAAAAACTCGTTTCTAAAGAAAAATGAACCCAGTTTTTGGGGAAAAAAAAGATTTTGGGGAAATTAACTCAGAAATTGGGAAAAAAACGGATTTTTGGAGAAATGAACCCAGTTTGGAGGTGAAAACCTGATTTGTGTGAAAATGCACCCAGTTTTTTTGGGGAAAAAACAGATTTTAGGGAAAATGAACCCAGTAATGGGGAAAAAAACTTGATTTTGGGGAAAATGAACACAGTTTGGGAGGAAAAAAGCTGATTATGGAGAAAATGAACCCAGTTTTGGGGGAAAAAATAGATTTTGGGAAAAAAAACCCCAGGTTGAGAGGAAAAAAGCTGATTATAGGGAAAATGAACCCTATTTGGGGTGAAAAACCCGTTTTTAATGAAAATGGACCCATTTTTGAGGGGGAAAAAACCATGATTTTGGGGAAAATGAACCCAGTAATTGGGGAAAAAAACCCGGATTTTGCGAAAATGAACACAGTTTGGGGGGAAAATCCCAATTTGTAGGGAAATGAACCCAGTTTTGGTAGAAAAAACCCGATTTTGAGGAAAATGAACCCAGTTTAGGAGGAAAAATCTGATTATGGGGAAAATGAACTCAGTTTGGGGGGAAAAACCCATTTTTGAGAAAAATGAACACAGTTATCGGGAAAAAAAAAGATTTTGGGGAAATGAAACCAGTAATTGGGAAAAGAACCCGGATTTTGGGGAAAATGAACACAGTTTGGGGGGGAAAATCCAATTTGAAGGGAAATAAACCAAATTTTGGTGGAAAAAACCCGATTTTGGGGAAAATGAACCAAGTTTGGAGGGGGAACAACCCATTTTTGATGAAAATGAACCCAGTCTTGGGGGAAAAAAAAACGATTTTGTAGAAAATGAACTCAGTAATTGGGAAAAAAACCCTGGATTTGGGGAAAATGAACACACTTTGGGGGGGGAACCGAATTTGTAGGGAAATGAACCCAGTTTTTGTAGAAAAAAAAACAATTTGGGGGAAAATTAACCAATTGGGGGGGGGGATACCAGATTTTGGGGAAAATGAACCCAGTAATGGAAATAAAACTGATTTTGGGGAAAAAGAACCCAGTGTGGAGTGGAAATAGAAGATTTTGGGGAAAATGAACACTGTTTGCAGGGGAAAACCTGATTTGTGTGAAAATGCACCCGGATTTGGGGGGAAAGAAGAGATTTTGGGGAAAATGAACCCAGAGTGCAGATGAAATACCAGATTTTGGGGAAAATGAACCCAGTTTGTAGGGGAAAACCTGATTTGTGTGAAAATGCACCCAGTTTTGGGGTTGGAAAAAAAGGATTTTGGGGACAATGAACCCAGTTTGGGAGGAAAAAAGCTGATTTTGGGGAAAATGAACCCAGTTTTGGGGGAAAAACTCGTTCTTAAGGAAAACGAACCCATTTTGGGGGGGGAAAAAAGATTTTGGGGAAATTAACCCAGAAATTTGGAAAAAAACCCGGATTTCGGGGAAAATGAACACATTTTGGGGGGGAAAACCCAATTTGTAGGGAAATTAACCCAGTTTTTGTGGAAAAAACCCGATTTTGGGGAAAGTGAACCCAGATTAGGAGGAAAAAGCTGATTATGAGGAAAATGAACTCAGTTTGGGGGGAAAAAAAACATTTTTGAGAAAAACGAACACATTTGTCGGGAAAAAAAAGGTTTTGGGGAAAATGAACCTGTTTTATTGGGGGAAAAACCCGTTTTTGATGAACATGAACCCAGTTTTGGGGAAACAAAACCCGATTTTGTAGAAAATGAACTCAGTAACTGGGAAAAAAAACCGGATTTGGGGAAAATGAACACACTTTGGGGGGCGGATCCGAATTTGTAGGGAAATGAACCCAGTTTTTGCAGAAAAAAAAACAATTTGGGGGAAAATTAAACCAGGTGTGTGTGTGGGGGGGGGGGGGGGGAATACCTGATTTGGGGGAAAATGAACCCAGTAATGGAAATAAAACTGATTTTGGGGAAAATGAACCCAGAGTCGAGTGGAAATAGAACATTTTGGGGAAAATGAACACTGTTTGCAGGGGAAAACCTGATTTGTGTGAAAATGCACCCGGTTTTGGGTGGAAAGAACAGATTTTTGGTAAAATGAACCCAGCAATGGGGAAAAAAAAAATGATTTTGGGGAAAATGAACCCAGAGTGCAGATATAATACCAGATTTTGGGGAAAATGAACCCAGTTTGGAGGGGAAAACCTGATTTGTGTGAAAATGCTCCCAGTTTTGGGGTGGGAAAAAAGGGATTTTGTGGACAATGAACCCAGTTTGGGAGGAAAAAAGCTGATTTTGGGGAAAATAAATCCAGTCTGGGGGGAAAAACTCGTTTCTAAAGAAAAATGAACCCAGTTTTTGGGGAAAAAAAAGATTTTGGGGAAATTAACTCAGAAATTGGGAAAAAAACGGATTTTTGGAGAAATGAACCCAGTTTGGAGGGGAAAACCTGATTTGTGTGAAAATGCTCCCAGTTTTGGGGTGGGAAAAAAGGGATTTTGTGGACAATGAACCCAGTTTGGGAGGAAAAAAGCTGATTTTGGGGAAAATAAATCCAGTCTGGGGGGAAAAACTCGTTTCTAAAGAAAAATGAACCCAGTTTTTGGGGAAAAAAAAGATTTTGGGGAAATTAACTCAGAAATTGGGAAAAAAACGGATTTTTGGAGAAATGAACCCAGTTTGGAGGTGAAAACCTGATTTGTGTGAAAATGCACCCAGTTTTTTTTGGGAAAAAACAGATTTTAGGGAAAATGAACCCAGTAATGGGGAAAAAAACTTGATTTTGGGGAAAATGAACCCAGTTTGGGAGGAAAAAAGCTGATTATGGAGAAAATGAACCCAGTTTTGGGGGAAAAAATAGATTTTGGGAAAAAAAAACCCAGGTTGAGAGGAAAAAAGCTGATTATAGGGAAAATGAACCCTATTTGGGGTGAAAAACCCGTTTTTAATGAAAATAGACCCATTTTTGAGGGGGAAAAACCATGATTTTGGGGAAAATGAACGCAGTAATTGGGGAAAAAAACCCGGATTTGGGGGAAAATGAACACAGTTTGGGGGGAAAATCCCAATTTGTAGGGAAATGAACCCAGTTTTGGTGGAAAAAAACCGATTTTGAGGAAAATGAACCCAGTTTAGGAGGAAAAATCTGATTATGGGGAAAATGAACTCAGTTTGAAGGGAAAAACCCATTTTTGAGAAAAATTAACACAGTTATCGGGAAAAAAAAAGATTTTGGGGAAATGAAACAAGTAATTGGGAAAAGAACCCGGATTTTGGGGAAAATGAACACAGTTTGGGGGGGGGAAACCCAATTTGTAGGGAAATAAACCAAATTTTGGTGGAAAAACCCCGATTTTGGGGAAAATGAACCAATTTGGATGGGGAACAACCCATTTTTGATGAAAATTAACCCAGTCTTGGGGAAAAAAAAAAGATTTTGTAGAAAATGAACTCAGTAATTGGGAAAAAAACCCTGGATTTGGGGAAAATGAACACACTTTGGGGGGGGAACCGAATTTGTAGGGAAATGAACCCAGTTTTTGTAGAAAAAAAAAAATTTGGGGGAAAATTAACCAATTGGGGGGGGGGGGGGGGGAATACCTGATTTGGGGGAAAATGAACCCAGTAATGGAAATAAAACTGATTTTGGGGAAAATGAACCCAGAGTCGAGTGGAAATAGAACATTTTGGGGAAAATGAACACTGTTTGCAGGGGAAAACCTGATTTGTGTGAAAATGCAACCGGATTTGGGGGGAAAGAACAGATTTTTGGTAAAATGAACCCAGCAATGGGGAAAAAAAAAAGATTTTGGGGAAAATGAACCCAGAGTGCAGATGAAATACCAGATTTTGGGGAAAATGAACCCAGTTTGGAGGGGAAAACCTGATTTGTGTGAAAATGCTCCCAGTTTTGGGGTGGGAAAAAAGGGATTTTGTGGACAATGAACCCAGTTTGGGAGGAAAAAAGCTGATTTTGGGGAAAATAAATCCAGTTTGGGGGGAAAAACTCGTTTCTAAAGAAAAATGAACCCAGTTTTTTGGGGAAAAAAAAGATTTTGGGGAAATTAACTCAGAAATTGGGAAAAAAAAACGGATTTTTGGGGAAATGAACCCAGTTTGGAGGTGAAAACCTGATTTGTGTGAAAATGCACCCAGTTTTTTTGGAAAAAAACAGATTTTGGGGAAAATGAACCCAGTAATGGGGAAAAAACTTGATTTTGGGGAAAATGAACCCAGTTTGGGAGGAAAAAAGCTAATTATGGAGAAAATGAACCCAGTTTTGGGGGAAAAAATAGATTTTGGGGAAAATAAACCCAGGTTGAGAGGAAAAAAGCTGATTATAGGGAAAAGAACCCGGATTTTGGGGAAAATGAACCCAGTTTTTGGGGAAAAAAATATTTTTGGGAAAATGAACGCAGTAATTGGGTAAAAAAACCCGAATTTTGGGGAAAATCAGCAGAGTTGGGGGGGAGGGAAGACTTGTAGAGAAATGAACCGACTTTTGCTGTAAAAAAACCGACTTTGGGGAAAATCAACCCAGTTTGGGAGGAAAAAATCCGATTTAGGGGAATATGAACAGTGGAGGGGAAAAAACCTGGTTTTGGGGAAAATGAACACTGGAGGGGAAAACTAGATTTGTGTGAAAATGCACCCAGTGTTTTGTGGAAAAAAAGGATTTTGGGGAAAATGAACCCAGTTTAGGAAGAAAGAAGCTGATTATGGGGAAAATTAACCCAGTTTGGAGGGGAAATAGAAGATTTTGGGGAAAATGAACCCAGTTTTGAGGGAAAAAAAAATTTTTTGGGAAATAAAGCCAGTAATTGGGGCTTCTCCAAAACAACCAGGTTTTGGAGAAAATGAACACAATTTGGTGGGGAAAACCCAATACTTAGGGAAATAATCCCAGTTTTGGTGGAAAAAACATATTTTGGGGAAAATGAACACAGTTTTGGGGGAAAAAATGATTTTGGGGAAAATGAACCCAGTAATGGAGAAAAAATGATTTTGGGGAAAATGAACCCAGTTTGGAATGGAAATAGAAGATTTTGGGGAAAATGAAATCAGATAGGAGGGGAAAACCTGATTTGTGTGAAAATGAACTGAGTTTTGGGGGGAAATAAGGATTTTATGTAAAATGAACCTATTTTCGGAGGAAAAATAGCTGATTATGTGGAAAATGAACCCAGTTTTGCGGAAAAACCTGTTTTCAAGGAAAATGAACCCAGTTTTGGGGAAAAAAATGATTTTGGGGAAAATGAACCCAGTGATCGGGTAAAAAACCCGGTTTTTGGGGAAAATGAACACAGTTTGTTGGGGAAAACCTAATATGTAGGGAAATAAACCCAGTTTTGGTGGAAAAAACATATTTTGGGGAAAATGAACCCAGTTTTGGGGTAAAAAAATGATTTTTGGAAAAATTAACCCACTTTTTGAGAAAAACCCCTGATTTTGGAGAAAATGAACCCAGTAATGGGGAAAAATCCTGATTTTGGGGAAAATGAACCAAGTGCGGAGTGGAAATAGAAGGTTTTGAGGAAAATGAAATCAGTTTGGACGGGACAACCTGATTTGTGTGAAAATGTACCCAGTTTTGGGGGTTAATAGGGATTTTGCGGAAAATGAACCTAGTTTCGGAGGAAAAATTCTGATTATATGGAAAATGAACACAGTTTTGGGGGAAAAAAAACGTTTTTAAGGAAAATGAACCCAGTTTTTGGGGAAAAAATTATTTTGGGGAAAATGAACGCAGTAATTGGGTAAACAAACCCGAATTTTGGGGAAAATCAGCAGAGTTGGGGAGGGGGGGGAGAATTGTAGAGAAATGAACCGAATTTTGCTGTAAAAAACCCGATTTTGGGGAAAATCAACCCAGTTTGGGAGGAAAAAATCCGATTTTGGGGAAAATGAACCCTGGAGGGGAAAAAACCTAGTTTTGGGAAAATGAACACTGGAGGGGAAAACTAGATTTGTGTGAAAATGCACCCAGTGTTTTGTGGAAAAAAAGGATTTTGGGGAAAATGAACCCAGTTTAGGAAGAAAGAAGCTGATTATGGGGAAAATTAACCCAGTTTGGAGGGGATAACCCGTTTTTGATTAAAATGAACCCAGTTTTGAGGGAAAAAAAAAATTTTTTGGGAAATAAAGCCAGTAATTGGGGCTTCTCCAAAACAACCAGGTTTTGGAGAAAATGAACACAATTTGGTGGGGAAAACCCAATATTTAGGGAAATAAACCCAGTTTTGGTGGAAAAAACATATTTTGGGGAAAATGAACACAGTTTTGGGGGAAAAAATGATTTTGGGGAAAATGAACCCAGTAATGGAGAAAAAAATCCTGATTTTGGGGAAAATGAACCCAGTGTGGAGTGGAAATTGAAGATTTTGGGGAAAATGAAATCAGTTTGGAGGGGACAACCTGATTTGTGTGAAAATGTACCCAGTTTTGGGGGTTAATAGGGATTTTCTGGAAAATGAACCTAGTTTTGGAGGAAAAAAAATGCTGATTATGCGGAAAATGAAACCAGTTTTGTGGGAAAAATCCATTTTTAAGTTAAATGAACCCAGTTTGGGAGAAAAAAATTATTTTGGGGAAAAGGAACCCAGTAATCGGGTAAAAAAACCCGATTTTTTTTGAAAATGAACAGAGTTTGGGGGGGGGGGGGAACCAACTTGTAGGGAAATGAACCGAGTTTTGCTCGAAAAAAAACAACTTTGGGGAAAATCAACCCAGTTTGGGAGGGAAAAAAACGATTTTGGGGAAAATGAACCCAGTTTGGGGGGAAAAAACTCGATTTTGGGGAAATGAACCCAGTAATGGGGAAAAAACCTGATTTTGGGGAAAATGAACACTGTTTGGAGGGGAATACTTGATTTGTGTGAAAATGCACCCAGTGTTTTGAAGAAAAAAAGGATTTTGGGGAAAATGAACCCAGTTTGGGGGGGGGGAAATATTTTGTGGAAATAAAGCCAGTAATTGGGTAAAAACCCCGGATTTTGGAGAAAAATGAACCCAGTCTGGTGGGGAAAACCCAATTTGTAGGGAAATAAACCCAGTTTTGTGGAAAAAATATATTTTGGGGAAAATGAACGCAGTAATGGGGAAAAATCCTGATTTTGGGGAAAATGAACCAAGTGCGGAGTGGAAATAGAATATTTTGAGGAAAATGAAATCAGTTTGGAGGGGACAACCTGATTTGTGTGAAAATGTATCCAGTTTTGGGGGTTAATAGGGATTTTCTGGAAAATGAACCTAGTTTTGGAGGAAAAAAAATGCTGATTATGCGGAAAATGAACCCAGTTTTGGGGGAAAAATCCATTTTTAAGGAAAATGAACCCAGTTTGGGGAAAAAAAATTATTTTGGGGAAAATGAACCCAGTAATCGGGTAAAAAACCCGATTTTTTTTGAAAATGAACAGAGTTTGGGGGGGGGGGGGAACCAACTTGTAGGGAAATGAACCGAATTTGCTCGAAAAAAACCAACTTTGGGGAAAATCAACCCAGTTTGGGAGGGAAAAAAACGATTTTGGGGAAAATGAACCCAGTTTGGGGGGAAAAAACCCGATTTTGGGGAAATGAACCCAGTAATGGGGAAAAAACCTGATTTTGGGGAAAATGAACACTGCTTGGAGGGGAAAACTTGATTTGTGTGAAAATGCACCCAGTGTTTTGAAGAAAAAAAGGATTTTGGGGAAAATGAACCCAGTTTGGGAGGAAAAAAAAAAAGATTTTGGGGAAATAAAGCCAGTAACTGGTTCAAAAATCCATATGTTGGGGAAAATGAACACAATTTGGTGGGGAAAACCCGATATGTAGGGAAATAAACCCATTTTTGGTGGAAAAAAACATATTTTGAGGAAAATGAACCCAGTTTTTTTGGGGAAAAAATTATTTTGGGGAAAACGAACCCAGTTTGGGAGGAGAGAAGCGGATTATGGGGGAAATGAACCCAGTTTGGGGGGGAAAAAATATTTTGTGGAAATAAAGCCAGTAATTGGGTAAAAACCCCGGATTTTGGAGAAAAATGAACCCAGTCTGGTGGGGAAAACCCAATTTGTAGGGAAATAAACCCAGTTTTGTGGAAAAAATATATTTTGGGGAAAATGAACGCAGTAATGGGGAAAAATCCTGACTTTGGGGAAAATGAACCAAGTGCGGAGTGGAAATAGAATATTTTGAGGAAAATGAAATCAGTTTGGAGGGGACAACCTGATTTGTGTGAAAATGTACCCAGTTTTGGGGGGGGGGGGGGAAGGATTTTGTGGAAAATGAACCTAGTTTTGGAGGAAAAAATCTGATTATGCGGAAAATGAACCCCTTTTGGGGGGAAAAATTATTTTGGGGGAAATGAACGCAGTAATTGGGTAAAAAAACTCTAATTTGGGGGAAAATGGAACCAGTTTGGTAGGGAAAACCAAATTTGTAGGGAAGTGAACCCATTTTTGGTGGAAAAAAACATATTTTGGGGAAAATTAACCCAGTAATGGGGAAAAAATGATTTTGGGGAAAATGAACCCAGTGTGGAATGGAAATAGAAGATTGTGGGGAAAATGAAATCAGATAGGAGGGGAAAACCTGATTTGTGTGAAAATGAACTGAGTTTTGGGGGGAAATAAGGATTTTATGTAAAATGAACCTATTTTCGGAGGAAAAAAGCTGATTATGTGGAAAATGAACCCAGTTTTGCGGAAAAACCTGTTTTCAAGGAAAATGAACCCAGTTTTGCGGAAAAAAATGATTTTGGGGAAAATGAAAGGTTTTGAGGAAAATGAAATCAATTTGGACGGGACAACCTGATTTGTGTGAAAATGTACACAGTTTTGGGGGTTAATAGGGATTTTGCGGAAAATGAACCTAGTTTCGGAGGAAAACTTCTGATTATACGGAAAATGAACACAGTTTTGGGGGAAAAAAACGTTTTTAAGGAAAATGAACCCAGTTTTTGGGGAAAAAATTATTTTGGGGAAAATGAACGCAGTAATTGGGTAAAAAAACCCGAATTTTGGGGAAAATCAGCAGATTTGGGTGGGGGGGAGACTTGTAGAGAAATGAACCGACTTTTGCTGTAAAAAAAACCGACTTTGGGGAAAATCAACCCAGTTTGGGAGGAAAAAATCCGATTTTTGGGAAAATGAACCCTGGAGGGAAAAAAACCTGGTTTTGGGGAAAATGAACACTGGAGGGGAAAACTAGATTTGTGTGAAAATGCACCCAGTGTTTTGTGGAAAAAAAGGATTTTGGGGAAAATGAACCCAGTTTAGGAAGAAAGAAGCTGATTATGGGGAAAATTAACCCAGTTTGGAGGGGATAACCCGTTTTTGATTAAAATGAACCCAGTTTTGAGGGAAAAAAAAAATTTTTGCGAAATAAAGCCAGTAATTGGGGCTTCTCCAAAACAACCAGGTTTTGGAGAAAATGAACACAATTTGGTGGGGAAAACCCAATATTTAGGGAAATAAACCCAGTTTTGGTGGAAAAAAAACATATTTTGGGGAAAATGAACACAGTTTTGGGGGAAAAAATGATTTTGGGGAAAATGAACCCAGTAATGGAGAAAAAAATCCTGATTTTGGGGAAAATGAACCCAGTGTGGAGTGGAAATTGAAGATTTTGGGGAAAATGAAATCAGTTTGGAGGGGAAAACCTGATTTGTGTGAAAATGTACCCAGTTTTTGGGGGAGAAAAAGGATTTTGGGTAAAATGAACCCAGTGTGGAGTGGAAATAGAAGATTTTGGAGAAAATGAACACTGTTTGGAGGGGAACACCTGATTTTGGAGAAAAAGCATCCAGTTTTGGGGGGAAATAAGGATTTTGTGGAAAATGAATATAGTTTCGGAGGATAAAAGCTATTTATGCAGAAAATGAACCCAGTTTTGGGTAAAAAACCCGTTTTTAAGGAAAATGAACCCAATTTTGGGGAAAAAAAATTATTTTTGGGAAAATGAACCCAGTAATTGGGTAAAAAACCCAAATTTGGGGGAAAATGAACCCCGTTTGGGAGGAAAAAAACCCGATTATGGGAAAAATGAACCCAGTTTTGGGGAAAAAATTATTTTGAGGAAAATGAACCCAGTAATGGGGAAAAAAAATGATTTTGGGGAAAATGAACCCAGTTTTGGGGGAAAACCCCGGATTTGGGGAAAATGAACACAGTTTTGGGGGAAAAATGATTTTGGGGAAAATGAACCCAGTGTGGAGTGGAAATAGAAGATTTTGGGGAAAATGAAATCAGTTTGGAGGGGAACACCTGATTTTGGAGAAAAAGCATCCAGTTTTGGGGGGAAATAAGGATTTTGTGGAAAATGAATATAGTTTCGGAGGATAAAAGCTATTTATGCAGAAAATGAACCCAATTTTGGGTAAAAAACCCATTTTTAAGGAAAATGAACCCAATTTTGGGGAAAAAAATTTATTTTTGGGAAAATGAACCCAGTAATTGGGTAAAAAACCCAAATTTGGGGGAAAATGAACCCCGTTTGGGAGGAAAAAATTATTTTGGGGAAAATGAAATCAGTTTTTGAAAAAAATTATTTTGGGGAAAATGAACCCAGTAATGGGGAAAAAAAACCTGATTTTGTGGAAAATGAACCCAGTGTTTCAGAGGAAATAGAAGATTTTGGGGAAAAAAAATCAAAAATTCACCAAAAATTACACCAAAAATTTCACCAAAATCATTTTTTCCCTCCCAAAACTGGATTCATTTCCCCCAAAATCAGATTTTTTCCTCCCAAACTGGGTTCATTTTCTCCAAAATCCTATTTTTCCCCCAAAACTGGGTGCATATTCACACAAATCAGGTTTTCCCCTCCTAAAACGGTTCATTTTCCACAAAAGCTTCTATTTCCACTCCACACTGGGTTCATTTTCCCCATAATCAGGGTTTATTCCCAATTACTGTGTTCACTTTCCTCAAAAATCCTTCCCCCCCCCCCCCCCCCCCCCCTCAAAAATGGGTTCATTTATCTCAAAAACTAACCCCTTGATTTTAAAGAATCCTGGAATTTCCTTCCATGAATAGCTGCCAGAAGAGAAAGCTTTCTACCGGCAGGGTATTCCTCTCTCGAAGGCTTACAAATACAGGCAAAGAGAGGATCTGCTCCTGCTTTCTTGAGCAGCCTTCACAGTGTTTCCCCGGCTTTCACACCACATTCCGGCTGCAAACATTACGTTGGTCCGGAGACAGCGCCTTCTCTTGCCGGCTGGCTCTCTAAACTGAAACCGCTCAGAAAGCTGTCTCTGGCCGCGGTTCCACAGACATCTCGGCTGTCTGCTCCTTGCCACTCTGAGGAGCAGTCATTTCAGATATCTAGCATCACATCACAGCGCATGCACATGAGTCTAAAATCTTTCTCTCTTAGAAACTTGCTATTTATGAAAATTGTTTTAGCATGACTTTTCATCTTCTAACAATGTAATTAAAGGGAAAATTATCAGATGATCTGCTCGTGCTTCAAGGACGGGGGATCCCTGTTTTCCAGTGTAGTCTCATCAGCCTCTGCAAACTCTTTCTACTGAAACAGCAGGCAGGGAATCCACAGCACATTCTCTGAACGGCACGGTTTTGTGTTTCTCCAAAGGAGAGCAGAAACTAACCCCTTGATTTTAAAGAATCCTGAAATGTTCTTCCATGAATCGCTGCTAGAAGAGAAAGCATTTTAGCGGCAGGCTATTCCTCTCTCGAAGGCTGACAAATACAGGCAAAGAGTCGAGCTGCTTTTGCTTTCTTGCGCAGCCTTCACAGTGTAGCCCCGGCTTTCACAGTAGGCTTCAGCTGCAAACATTACGTTGTTCGGGAGACAGTGCCTTCTCTTACCGGCTAGCTCTCTAAACTGAAGCCGGTCGGAAAGCTGCCTCTCGCCGCGGTTCTACAGACATCCCGGCGGTCTGCTGCTTGCCTCCCTGACGAACAGTCTTTTCCGATTTCTAGCAGCATATTAAAGAACGTCCACAGCAGTCTAAAATCTTGCCTCCTACCCACCCCCGAATTTTCTATTTTGGAAATGTTTTAGCATGACATCTAATCTCCTAACAATGTATTTAAAAGACAAATAATCGGATGATCTGTTCGTGTTCAAGGACGAGAGATCCCTTTTTTCCTGTCCATTCCCTTCAGCCTCTGCAAACTGTTTCTGCTGAAACTTGTTACAATAGCCAGCAGCGAATTCACACACATTCTCTGAACTGCACGGTTTTGTTTTATCTCCAAGGGAGTGCAGAAACTAACCCTTTGAATTTAAAGAATCCTGGAATTTCCTTCCATGAATAGCTGCCAGAAGAGAAAGCTTTTTACCGGCAGGGTATTCCTCTCTCGAAGGCTTACAAATACAGGCAAAGAGAGGATCTGCTCCTGCTTTCTTGAGCAGCCTTCACAGTGTTTCCCCGGCTTTCACACCACATTCCGGCTGCAAACATTACGTTGGTCCGGAGACAGCGCCTTCTCTTGCCGGCTGGCTCTCTAAACTGAAACCGCTCAGAAAGCTGTCTCTGGCCGCGGTTTCACAGACATCTCGGCTGTCTGCTCCTTGCCGCTCTGAGGAGCAGTCATTTCAGATATCTAGCATCACATCACAGCGCATGCACATGAGTCTAAAATCTTTCTCTCTTAGAAACTTGCTATTTATGAAAATTGTTTTAGCATGACTTTTCATCTTCTAACAATGTAATTAAAGGGAAAATTATCAGATGATCTGCTCGTGCTTCAAGGACGGGGGATCCCTGTTTTCCAGTGTAGTCTCATCAGCCTCTGCAAACTCTTTCTACTGAAACAGCAGGCAGGGAATCCACAGCACATTCTCTGAACGGCACGGTTTTGTGTTTCTCCAAAGGAGAGCAGAAACTAACCCCTTGATTTTAAAGAATCACAGAATGTTCTTCCATGAATCGCTGCTAGAAGAGAAAGCATTTTAGCGGCAGGGTATTCCTCTCTCGAAGGCTGACAAATACAGGCAAACAGTCGAGCTGCTTTTGCTTTCTTGCGCAGCCTTCACAGTGTAGCCCCGGCTTTCACAGTAGGCTTCAGCTGCAAACATTATGTTGTTCGGGAGACAGTGCCTTCTCTTACCGGCTAGCTCTCTAAACTGAAGCCGGTAGGAAAGCTGCTTCTCGCCGCGGTTCTACAGACATCCCGGCGGTCTGCTGCTTGCCTCCCTGATGAACAGTCTTTTCCGATTTCTAGCAGCATATTAAAGCGCGTCCACAGCAGTCTAAAATCTTGCCTCCTACCCACCCCCGAATTTTCTATTTTTTAAATGTTTTAGCATGACATCTAATCTCCTAACAATGTATTTAAAAGACAAATTATCAGATGATCTGTTCGTGTTCAAGGACGAGAGATCCCTTTTTTCCTGTCCATTCCCTTCAGCCTCTGCAAACTGTTTCTGCTGAAACTTGTTACAATAGACGGCAGCGAATTCACACACATTCTCTGAACTGCACGGTTTTGTTTTTCCTCCAAGGGAGTGCAGAAACTAACCCTTTGAATTTAAAGAATCCTGGAATTTCCTTCCATGAATAGCTGCCAGAAGAGAAAGCTTTTTACCGGCAGGGTATTCCTCTCTCGAAGGCTTACAAATACAGGCAAAGAGAGGATCTGCTCCTGCTTTCTTGAGCAGCCTTCACAGTGTTTCCCCGGCTTTCACACCACATTCCGGCTGCAAACATTACGTTGATGCAGAGACAGCGCCTTCTCTAGCCGGCTGGCTCTCTAAACTGAAACCGCTCAGAAAGCTGTCTCTGGCCGCGGTTCCACAGATATCTCGGCTGTCTGCTCCTTGCCGCTCTGAGAAGCAGTCATTTCAGATATCTAGCATCACATCACAGCGCATGCACATGAGTCTAAAATCTTTCTCTCTTAGAAACTTGCTATTTATGAAAATTGTTTTAGCATGACTTTTCATCTTCTAACAATGTAATTAAAGGGAATATTATCAGATGATCTGCTCGTGCTTCAAGGACGAGGGATCCCTGTTTTCCAGTGTAGTCTCATCAGCCTCTGCAAACTCTTTCTACTGAAACAGCAGGCAGGGAATCCACAGCACATTCTCTGAAAGGCACGGTTTTGTGTTTCTCCAAAGGAGAGCAAAACCTAACCCCTTGATTTTAAAGAATCACAGAATGTTCTTCCATGAATCGCTGCTAGAAGAGAAAGCATTTTAGCGGCAGGGTATTCCTCTCTTGAAGGCTGACAAATACAGGCAAACAGTCGAGCTGCTTTTGCTTTCTTGCGCAGCCTTCACAGTGTAGCCCCGGCTTTCACAGTAGGCTTCAGCTGCAAACATTACGTTGTTCGGGAGACAGTGCCTTCTCTTACCGGCTAGCTCTCTAAACTGAAGCCGGTCGGAAAGCTGCCTCTCGCCGCGGTTCTACAGACATCCCGGCGGTCTGCTGCTTGCCTCCCTGACGAACAGTCTTTTCCGATTTCTAGCAGCATATTAAAGCGCGTCCACAGCAGTCAAAAATCTTGCCTCCTACCCACCCCCGAATTTTCTATTTTGGAAATGTTTTAGCATGACATCTAATCTCCTAACAATGTATTTAAAAGACAAATAATCGGATGATCTGTTCGTGTTCAAGGACGAGAGATCCCTTTTTTCCTGTCCATTCCCTTCAGCCTCTGCAAACTGTTTCTGCTGAAACTTGTTACAATAGCCGGCAGCGAATTCACACACATTCTCTGAACTGCACGGTTTTGTTTTTCCTCCAAGGGAGTGCAGAAACTATCCCTTTGAATTTAAAGAATCCTGGAATTTCCTTCCATGAATAGCTGCCAGAAGAGAAAGCTTTCTACCGGCAGGGTATTCCTCTCTCGAAGGCAAAGTGAGGATCTGCTCCTGCTTTCTTGAGCAGCCTTCACAGTGTTTCCCCGGCTTTCACACCACATTCCGGCTGCAAACATTACGTTGGTCCGGAGACAGCGCCTTCTCTTGCCGGCTAGCTCTCTAAACTGAAGCCGGTCGGAAAGCTTCCTCTGCCCGCGGTTCTAAAGACATCCCGGCGGTCTTCTTCTTGCCTCCCTGACGAACAGTCATTTCAGATTTTGGGAGGAATTAACCCAGTTTGGGAGAAAAAAAACTGATTATGGGGAAAATGAAGCCAGTTTGTGGGGAAAAAGCCGTTTTTGAATATAATAAACCCAGTTATGGGGAAAATGAACCAGTAATGGGGAAAAAAACGATTATGGGGAAAATGAACAGAGTTTGGGGGGGGAAAACCCATTTTGTAGGGAAAGGAACACAGTTAAGGTGGAAAGAAACAGATTCTGTGGAAAATGAAATTGTAGGGAAATGAACCCAGTTTTGCTGGAATAAAACATATTTTGTGGAAAATGAGGGTTTTTTTCTCCCCCCGACTGGATTCATTTTCCCCAGAATCAAGTTTTTTTCCTCCCAAATTGGGTTCATTTTCCCCAAAATCCTTTTTTTCCCACAAAAACTGGGTGCATTTTCACACAAATCAGGTTTTCCCCTCCAAACTGATTACATTTTCCAAAAATCTTCTATTTCCACTCCACACTGGGTTTATTTTCCCCAAAATCATTTTTTTCTCCATTACTGGATTCATTTCCCCAAAATCGGTTTTTTTCCACCAAAACTGACTTTATTTTCCCGAAATCGTTTCCCCCCCCCCCCCCCCCCCCCCCCAAAAAAATGGCTGCATTTTCACACAAATGAGATTTTCCCCTCCAAACTGATTTCATTTTCCCCCAAATCCGGGTTTATTTCCCAATTACTGGGTTCATTTCCCCAAAATAATTTTTTCCCAAAGCACTGTTCATTTTCCCCAAAATCGATTTTTTCCCACCAAAACAGAGACCATTTACCTACAAGTTGGGTTTTCCCCCCAAACTGTGTTCATTTTCCCCCAAATTAGGGTTTTTTACAAAATTTTACAAAATTACTGGGTTAATTTTCCCCAAAATCACTTCGCCCCCCCCCCCCCCCAAACTGGATGCATTTTCATACAAATCAGGTTTTTCCCCCCCAAACTGGGTTAATTTTCAACATAATCAGCTTTTTTCCTCCCAAACTCGGTTCATTTCCCTACAAGTTGGTTTCCTCCGCCCAAAACTTTGTTCATTTTCCCCAAAATTCGAATTTTTTAACCCAATTACTGGGTTATTTTCCCAAAATATTTTTTTCCCCAAAACTGGGTTCATTTTCCTTAAAAACGGGTTTTTCTGCCAAAACTGGGTTCATTTCCGCATAATCAGCAGTTTTCCTCCGAAACTAGGTTCATTTTCCACAAAATCCTTATTTCCCCCCAAAACTGGGTTTATTTTCACACAAATCAGGTTTTCCCCTCAAAACAGTATTCATTTTCCCCAAAATCTTCTATTTCCACTCCACACTTGGTTCATTTTCCCCAAAAACAGATTTTTCCCCCAAAACTGGGTCCATTTTCCCTAAATTCGGGTTTTTTTCCACCAAAACTCGGTTCATTTCCCTAGAAGTTGGTTTCCCCCCCCCAAACTTTGTTCATTTTCCCCAAAATTCGGGTTTTTTACCCAATTACTGGGTTCGTTTTCTCCAAAATAATTGTTTTCCCCAAAACTGGGTTTATTTTCTGCATAATCAGTTTTTCCCTCTGAAAACTGGGTTCATTTTCCACAAAATTCGGGAAATGAACTGAGTTTTGGTGGAAAAAAAACTGACTTTGGGGAAAATGAACCCAGTTAGGGAGGAAAAAATCCGATTTTGGGGCAAATTACCCCAATTATGGGGGAAAAAAAAATAATTTTCGGGAAATGAACCCAGTAATTGGAAAACCCGGACTCTGGGGAAAATGAACACAGTTTGGGAGGAAAGAAGCTGATTATGGGGAAAATGAAACCAGTTTTGGGGGAAAAAAACATTTTTGGTGAAAATGAACCCAGTTTTGAAGGAAAAAAAAAAGATTTTGGGGAAATAAAGCCAGTAACTGGTTCAAAAATCCATATGTTGGGGAAAATGAACACAATTTGGTGGGGAAAACCCGATATGTAGGGAAATAAACCCATTTTTGGTGGAAAAAAACATATTTTGAGGAAAATGAACCCAGTTTTTTTGGGGAAAAAATTATTTTGGGGAAAATGAACCCAGTTTGGGAGGAGAGAAGCTGATTATGGGGGAAATGAACCCAGTTTGGGGGGGAAAAAATATTTTGTGGAAATAAAGCCAGTAATTGGGTAAAAACCCCGGATTTTGGAGAAAAATGAACCCAGTCTGGTGGGGAAAACCCAATTTGTAGGGAAATAAACCCAGTTTTGTGGAAAAAATATATTTTGGGGAAAATGAACGCAGTAATGGGGAAAAATCCTGATTTTGGGGAAAATGAACCAAGTGCGGAGTGGAAATAGAATATTTTGAGGAAAATTAAATCAGTTTGGAGGGGACAACCTGATTTGTGTGAAAATGTATCCAGTTTTGGGGGTTAATAGGGATTTTCTGGAAAATGAACCTAGTTTTGGAGGAAAAAAAATGCTGATTATGCGGAAAATGAACCCAGTTTTGGGGGAAAAATCCATTTTTAAGGAAAATGAACCCAGTTTGGGGGAAAAAAATTATTTTGGGGAAAATGAACCCAGTAATCGGGTAAAAAACCCGATTTTTTTTGAAAATGAACAGAGTTTGGGGGGGGGGGGGAACCAACTTGTAGGGAAATGAACCGAGTTTTGCTCGAAAAAAACCAACTTTGGGGAAAATCAACCCAGTTTGGGAGGGAAAAAAAACGATTTTGGGGAAAATGAACCCAGTTTGGGGGGAAAAAACCCGATTTTGGGGAAATGAACCCAGTAATGGGGAAAAAACCTGATTTTGGGGAAAATGAACACTGCTTGGAGGGGAAAACTTGATTTGTGTGAAAATGCACCCAGTGTTTTGAAGAAAAAAAGGATTTTGGGGAAAATGAACCCAGTTTGGGAGGATAGAAGCTGATTATGGGGAAAATGAACCCAGTTTGGGGGGGGGGGAAATATTTTGTGGAAATAAAGCCAGTAATTGGGTAAAAACCCCGGATTTTGGAGAAAAATGAACCCAGTCTGGTGGGGAAAACCCAATTTGTAGGGAAATAAACCCAGTTTTGTGGAAAAAAATATATTTTTTTGGGAAAATGAACGCAGTAATGTGGAAAAATCCTGATTTTGGGGAAAATGAACCAAGTGCGGAGTGGAAATAGAATATTTTGAGGAAAATGAAATCAGTTTGGAGGGGACAACCTGATTTGTGTGAAAATGTACCCAGTTTTGGGGGGGGGGGGGAAGGATTTTGTGGAAAATGAACCTAGTTTTGGAGGAAAAAATCTGATTATGCGGAAAATGAACCCCTTTTGGGGGAAAAATGATTTTGGGGGAAATGAACGCAGTAATTGGGTAAAAAACTCTAATTTGGGGGAAAATGGAACCAGTTTGGTAGGGAAAACCAAATTTGTAGGGAAGTGAACCCATTTTTGGTGGAAAAAAACATATTTTGGGGAAAATGGACCGAGTTTTGGGGGGAAAAAATGATTTTGGGGAAAATGAACCCAGTAATGGGGAAAAAAATGATTTTGGGGAAAATGAACCCAGTGTGGAATGGAAATAGAAGATTTTGGGGAAAATGAAATCAGATAGGAGGGGAAAACCTGATTTTTGTGAAAATGAACTGAGTTTTGGGGGGAAATAAGGATTTTATGTAAAATGAACCTATTTTCGGAGGAAAAAAGCTGATTATGTGGAAAATGAACCCAGTTTTGCGGAAAAACCTGTTTTCAAGGAAAATGAACCCAGTTTTGGGGAAAAAAATGATTTTGGGGAAAATGAACCCAGTGATCGGGTAAAAAACCCGGATTTTGGGGAAAATGAACACAGTTTGTTGGGGAAAACCTAATATGTAGGGAAATAAACCCAGTTTTGGTGGAAAAAACATATTTTGGGGAAAATGAACCCAGTTTTGGGGTAAAAAAATGATTTTTGGAAAAATTAACCCACTTTGTGAGAAAAACCCCTGATTTTGGAGAAAATGAACCCAGTAATGGGGAAAAATCCTGATTTTGGGGAAAATGAACCAAGTGCGGAGTGGAAATAGAAGATTTTGGGGAAAATGAAATCAGTTTGGAGGGGAACACCTGATTTTGGAGAAAAAGCATCCAGTTTTTGGGGGAAATAAGGATTTTGTGGAAAATGAATATAGTTTCGGAGGATAAAAGCTATTTATGCAGAAAATGAACCCAGTTTTGGGTAAAAAACCCATTTTTAAGGAAAATGAACCCAATTTTGGGGAAAAAAAATTATTTTTGGGAAAATGAACCCAGTAATTGGGTAAAAACCCCAAATTTTGGGGAAAATGAACCCCGTTTGGGAGGAAAAAAACCCGATTATGGGAAAAATGAACCCAGTTTTGGGGAAAAAATTATTTTGGGGAAAATGAAATCAGTTTTGGGAAAAAAATTATTTTGGGGAAAATGAACCCAGTGTTTCAGAGGAAATAGAAGATTTTGGGGAAAAAAAAATCAAAAATTCACCAAAAATTACACCAAAAATTTCACCAAAATCATTATTTCCCTCCCAAAACTGGATTCATTTCCCCCAAAATCAGATTTTTTCCTCCCAAATTGGGTTCATTTTCTCCAAAATCCTATTTTTCCCCTGGGTGCATATTCACACAAATCAGGTTTTCCCCTCCTAAAACGGTTCATTTCCACAAAAGCTTCTATTTCCACTCCACACTGGGTTCATTTTCCCCATAATCAGGGTTTATTCCCAATTACTGTGTTCACTTTCCTCAAAAATCCTTTCCCCCCCCCCCCAAAAATGGGTTCATTTATCTCAAAAACTAACCCCTTGATTTTAAAGAATCCTGAATTTCCTTCCATGAATAGCTGCCAGAAGAGAAAGCTTTCTACCGGCAGGGTATTCCTCTCTCGAAGGCTTACAAATACAGGCAAAGTGAGGATCTGCTCCTGCTTTCTTGAGCAGCCTTCACAGTGTTTCCCCGGCTTTCACACCACATTCGGCTGCAAACATTACGTTGGTCCGGAGACAGCGCCTTCTCTTGCCGGCTGGCTCTCTAAACTGAAACCGCTCAGAAAGCTGTCTCTGGCCGCGGTTTCACAGACATCTCGGCTGTCTGCTCCTTGCCGCTCTGAGGAGCAGTCATTTCAGATATCTAGCATCACATCACAGCGCATGCACATGAGTCTAAAATCTTTCTCTCTTAGAAACTTGCTATTTATGAAAATTGTTTTAGCATGACTTTTCATCTTCTAACAATGTAATTAAAGGGAATATTATCAGATGATCTGCTCGTGCTTCAAGGACGAGGGATCCCTGTTTTCCAGCGTAGTCTCATCAGCCTCTGCAAACTCTTTCTACTGAAACAGCAGGTAGGGAATCCACAGCACATTCTCTGAACGGCACGTTTTTGTGTTTCTCCAAAGGAGAGCAGAAACTAACACCTTGATTTTAAAGAATCCTGGAATGTTCTTCCATGAATCGCTGCTAGAAGAGAAAGCATTTTAGCGGCAGGCTATTCCTCTCTCGAAGGCTGACAAATACAGGCAAAGAGAGGATCTGCTCCTGCTTTCTTGAGCAGCCTTCACAGTGTTTCCCCGGCTTTCACACCACATTCCGGCTGCAAACATTACGTTGGTCCGAGACAGCGCCTTCTCTTGCCGGCTAGCTCTCTAAACTGAAGCCGGTCGGAAAGCTTCCTCTGCCCGCGGTTCTAAAGACATCCCGGCGGTCTTCTTCTTGCCTCCCTGACGAACAGTCATTTCAGATTTTGGGAGGAATTAACCCAGTTTGGGAGAAAAAAAACTGATTATGGGGAAAATGAAGCAGTTTGTGGGGAAAAAGCCGTTTTTGAATATAATAAACCCAGTTATGGGGAAAATGAACCAGTAATGGGGAAAAAACCGATTATGGGGAAAATGAACAGAGTTTGGGGTGGAAACCCATTTTGTAGGGAAAGGAACACAGTTAAGGTGGAAAGAAACAGATTCTGTGGAAAATGAAATTGTAGGGAAATGAACCCAGTTTTGCTGGAATAAAACATATTTTGTGGAAAATGAGGGTTTTTTTTCTCCCCCGACTGGATTCATTTTCCCCAAAATCGGGTTTTTTTCCTCCCAAATTGGGTTCATTTCCCCAAAATCCTTTTTTTCCCACAAAAACTGGGTGCATTTTCACACAAATCAGGTTTTCCCCTCCAAACTGATTACATTTTCCAAAAATCTTCTATTTCCACTCCACACTGGGTTTATTTTCCCCAAAATCATTTTTTTCTCCATTACTGGATTCATTTCCCAAAATCGGTTTTTTTCCACCAAAACTGACTTCATTTTCCCGAAATCGTTTCCCCCCCTCCCCCCCCCAAAAAAAAACTGCTGCATTTTCACACAAATGAGGTTTTCCCCTCCAAACTGATTTCATTTTCCCCCAAATCCGGGTTTATTTTTCAATTACTGGGTTCATTTCCCAAAATAATTTTTTCCCAAAGCACTGTTCATTTTCCCCAAAATCGGTTTTTTTTCCTCCAAAACAGAGACGATTTACCTACAAGTTGGGTTTTTCCCCCAAACTGTGTTCATTTTCCCCCAAATTAGGGTTTTTTACAAAATTTTACAAAATTACTGGGTTATTTTTCACCTCGCAAAACACTTCCGCCCCCCCCCCCCCCCCCCCCCCCCAAACTGATGCATTTTCATACAAATCAGGCTTTTCCCCCCCCAAACTGGTTAATTTTCACCATAATCAGCTTCTTTCCTCCCAAACTCGGTTCATTTCCCTACAAGTTGGTTTCCTCCGCCAAAACTTTGTTCATTTTCCCCAAAATTCGAATTTTTAACCCAATTACTGGGTTCATTTTCCCAAAAATATTTTTTTTCCCCAAACTGGGTTCATTTTCCTTAAAAACGGGTTTTTCTGCCAAAACTGGGTTCATTTTCCGCATAATCAACATTTTTCCTCCGAAACTAGGTTCATTTTCACGAAATCCTTATTTCCCCCCAAAACTGGGTTTTATTTTCACACAAATCAGGTTTTCCCTCAAAACAGTATTCATTTTCCCCAAAATCTTCTATTTCCACTCCACACTTGGTTCATTTTCCCCAAAAACAGATTTTTCCCCCAAAACTGGGTCCATTTTCCCTAAATTCGGGTTTTTTTCCACCAAAACTCGGTTCATTTCCCTAGAAGTTGGTTTTCCCCCCCCAAACTTTGTTCATTTTCCCCAAAATTCGGTTTTTTTACCCAATTACTGGTTCGTTTTCTCCAAAATAATTGTTTTCCCAAAACTGGGTTTATTTTCTGCATAATCAGTTTTTCCCTCTGAAACTGGGTTCATTTCCACAAAATATGGGAAATGAACTGAGTTTTGGTGGAAAAAAACTGACTTTGGGGAAAATGAGCCCAGTTAGGGAGGAAAAAATCCGATTTTGGGGCAAATTCCCCCAATTATGGGGGAAAAAAAAATAATTTTCGGGAAATGAACCCAGTAATTGGAAAACCCGGACTCTGGGGAAAATGAACACAGTTTGGGAGGAAAGAAAGCTGATTATGGGGAAAATGAAACCAGTTTTTGGGGAAAAAAAACATTTTTGGTGAAAATGAACCCAGTTTTGAAGGAAAAAAAAAGATTTGGGGAAATAAAGCCAGTAACTGGTACAAAAATCCATATGTTGGGGAAAATGAACACAATTTGGTGGGGAAAACCCGATATGTAGGGAAATAAACCCATTTTTGGTGAAAAAAAAACATATTTTGAGGAAAATGATCCCAGTTTTTTTGGGGAAAAAATTATTTTGGGGAAAATGAACCAGTTTGGGAGGATAGAAGCTGATTATGGGGGAAATGAACCCAGTTTGGGGGGGGAAAAATATTTTGTGGAAATAAAGCCAGTAATTGGGTAAAAACCCCGGATTTTGGAGAAAAAATGAACCCAGTCTGGTGGGGAAAACCCAATTTGTAGGGAAATAAACCCAGTTTTGTGAAAAAATATATTTTGGGGAAAATGAACGCAGTAATGGTGAAAAAATCCTGATTTTGGGGAAAATGAACCAAGTGCGGAGTGGAAATAGAAGATTTTGAGGAAAATGAAATCAGTTGGAGGGGACAACCTGATTTGTGTGAAAATGTATCCAGTTTTGGGGGTTAATAGGGATTTTCTGAAAATGAACCTAGTTTTGGAGGAAAAAAAAATGCTGATTATGCGGAAAATGAACCCAGTTTTGGGGGAAAAATCCCTTTTTAAGGAAAATGAACCCAGTTTGGGGGAAAAAAAATTATTTTGGGGAAAATGAACCCAGTAATCGGGTAAAAAACCCGATTTTTTTTGAAAATGAACAGAGTTTGGGGGGGGGGGGGGGAACCAACTTGTAGGGAAATGAACCGAGTTTTGCTTGAAAAAAAGCAACTTTGGGGAAAATCAACCCAGTTTGGGAGGGAAAAAAACGATTTTGGGGAAAATGAACCCAGTTTGGGGGGAAAAAACCCGATTTTGGGGAAATGATCCCAGTAATGGGGAAAAAACCTGATTTTGGGGAAAATGAACACTGTTTGGAGGGGAAAACTTGATTTGTGTGAAAATGCACCCAGTGTTTTGAAGAAAAAAAGGATTTTGGGGAAAATGAACCCAGTTTGGGAGGATAGAAGCTGATTATGGGGAAAATGAACCAGTTTGGGGGGGGGGGGGGAATATTTTGTGGAAATAAAGCCAGTAATTGGGTAAAAACCCCGGATTTTTGAGAAAAATGAACCCAGTCTGGTGGGGAAAACCCAATTTGTAGGAAATAAACCCAGTTTTGTGGAAAAAAATATATTTTTTGGGGAAAATGAACGCAGTAATGTGGAAAAATCCTGATTTGGGGGAAAATGAACCAAGTGCGGAGTGGAAATAGAATATTTTGAGGAAAATGAAATCAGTTTGGAGGGGACAACCTGATTTGTGTGAAAATGTACCCAGTTTTGGGGGGGGGGGGAAGGATTTTGTGGAAAATGAACCTAGTTTTGGAGGAAAAATCTGATTATGCGGAAAATGAACCCTTTTGGGGGAAAAATGATTTTGGGGGAAATGAACGCAGTAATTGGGTAAAAAACTCTAATTTGGGGGAAATGGAACCAGTTTGGTAGGGAAAACCAAATTTGTAGGGAAGTGAACCCATTTTTGGTGGAAAAAAAACATATTTTGGGGAAAATGGACCGAGTTTTGGGGGGAAAAAATGATTTTGGGAAAATGAACCCAGTAATGGGAAAAAAATGATTTTGGGGAAATGAACCCAGTGTGGAATGGAAATAGAAGATTTTGGGGAAAATGAAATCAGATAGGAGGGGAAAACCTGATTTGTGTGAAAATGAACTGAGTTTTGGGGGAAATAAGGATTTTATGTAAAATGAACCTATTTTCGGAGGAAAAAGCTGATTATGTGGAAAATGAACCCAGTTTTGCGGAAAAACCTGTTTTCAAGGAAAATGAACCCAGTTTTGGGGAAAAAAATGATTTTGGGGAAAATGAACCCAGTGATCGGGTAAAAAACCCGGATTTGGGGGAAAATGAACACAGTTTGTTGGGAAAACCTAATATGTAGGGAAATAAACCCAGTTTGGTGGAAAAAACATATTTTGGGGAAAATGAACCCAGTTTTGGGGTAAAAAAATGATTTTTGGAAAAATTAACCCACTTTGTGAGAGAAACCCCTGATTTTGGAGAAAATGAACCAGTAATGGGGAAAAATCCTGATTTTGGGGAAAATGAACCAAGTGCGGAGTGGAAATAGAAGGTTTTGAGGAAAATGAAATCAGTTTGGACGGGACAACCTGATTTGTGTGAAAATGTACCCAGTTTTGGGGTTAATAGGGATTTTGCGGAAAATGAACCTAGTTTCGGAGGAAAAATTCTGATTATACTGAAAATGAACACAGTTTTGGGGGAAAAAAACGTTTTTAAGGAAAATGAACCAGTTTTTGGGAAAAAATTATTTTGGGGAAAATGAACGCAGTAATTGGGTAAAAAAACCCGAATTTTGGGGAAAATCAGCAGAGTTGGGGGGGGGGAATACTTGTAGAGAAATGAACCGACTTTTGCTGTAAAAAAACCGACTTTGGGGAAAATCAACCCAGTTTGGGAGGAAAAAATCCGATTTTGGAAAAATGAACACTGGAGGGGAAAAAACCTGGTTTGGGGAAAATGAACACTGGAGGGGAAAACTAGATTTGTGTGAAAATGCACCCAGTGTTTTTGTGGAAAAAAAAGGATTTTGGGGAAAATGAACCCAGTTTAGGAAGAAAGAAGCTGATTATGGGGAAAATTAACCCAGTTTGGAGGGGATAACCCGTTTTTGATTAAAATGAACCCAGTTTTGAGGGAAAAAAAATTTTTTTGGGAAATAAAGCCAGTAATTGGGGCTTCTCCAAAACAACCAGGTTTTGGAGAAAATGACACAATTTGGTGGGGAAAACCCAATATTTAGGGAAATAAACCCAGTTTTGGTGGAAAAAAAACATATTTTGGGGAAAATGAACACAGTTTTGGGGGAAAAAATGATTTTGGGGAAAATGAACCCAGTAATGGGGAAAAAAAATGATTTTGGGGAAAATGAACCCAGTGTGGAGTGGAAATTGAAGATTTTGAGGAAAATGAAATCAGTTTGGAGGGGAAAACCTGATTTGTGTGAAAATGTACCCAGTTTTTGGGGAGAAAAAGGATTTTGGGTAAAATGAACCCAGTGTGGAGTGGAAATAGAAGATTTTGGAGAAAATGAACACTGTTTGGAGGGAACACCTGATTTGGAGAAAAAGCATCCAGTTTTGGGGGAAATAAGGATTTTGTGAAAATGAATATAGTTTTGGAGGATAAAAACTATTTATGCAGAAAATGAACCCAGTTTTGGATAAAAAACCGTTTTTAAGGAAATGAACCCAATTTTGGGTAAAAAAATTTATTTTTGGGAGAATGAACCAGTAATTGGTAAAAAAACCCAAATTTTGGGGAAAATGAACCCCGTTTGGGAGGAAAAAACCCGATATGGGAAAAATGAACCCAGTTTTGGGGAAAAATTATTTTGGGGAAAATGAAATCAGTTTTGGGAAAAAATTATTTTGGGGAAAATGAACCCAGTAATGGGGGAAAAAAAACTGATTTTGGGAAAATGAACCCAGTGTTTCAGAGGAAATAGAAGATTTTGGGGAAAAAAAAAAATCAAAATTCACCAAAAATTACACCAAAAATTTCACCAAAATCATTATTCCCTCCCAAAACTGGATTCATTTCCCCAAAATCAGATTTTTTCCTCCCAACTGGGTTCATTTTCTCCAAAATCCTATTTTTCCCCAAAACTGGGTGCATATTAACACAAATCAGGTTTTCCCCTCCTAAAACGGTTCATTTCCACAAAAGCTTCTATTTCCACTCCACACTGGTTCATTTTCCCCCATAATAAGGGTTTATTCCCAATTACTGTGTTCACTTTCTCAAAAATCCTTTTTCCACCCCCCTCGTCCAAAAATGGGTTCATTTATCTCAAAAACTAACCCCTTGATTTTAAAGAATCCTGGAATTTCCTTCCATGAATAGCTGCCAGAAGAGAAAGCTTTTTACCGGCAGGGTATTCCTCTCTCGAAGGCTTACAAATACAGGCAAAGTGAGGATCTGCTCCTGCTTTCTTGAGCAGCGTTCACAGTGTTTCCCGGCTTTCACACCACATTCCGGCTGCAAACATTACGTTGGTCCTGAGACAGCGCCTTCTCTTGCCGGCTGGCTCTCTAAACTGAAACCGCTCAGAAAGCTGTCTCTGGCCGCGGTTCCACAGACATCTCGGCTGTCTGCTCCTTGCCGCTCTGAGGAGCAGCCATTTCAGATATATCACATCACAGCGCATGCACATGAGTCTAAAATCTTTCTCTCTTAGAAACTTGCTATTTATGAAAATTGTTTTAGCATGACTTTTCATCTTCTAACAATGTAATTAAAGGGAATATTATCAGATGATCTGCTCGTGCTTCAAGGACGAGGGATCCCTGTTTTCCAGTGTAGTCTCATCAGCCTCTGCAAACTCTTTCTACTGAAACAGCAGGCAGGGAATCCACAGCACATTCTCTGAACGGCACGGTTTTGTGTTTCTCCAAAGGAGAGCAGAAACTAACACCTTGATTTTAAAGAATCACAGAATGTTCTTCCATGAATCGCTGCTAGAAGAGAAAGCATTTTAGCGGCAGGCTATTCCTCTCTCGAAGGCTGACAAATACAGGCAAAGAGTCGAGCTGCTTTTGCTTTCTTGCGCAGCCTTCACAGTGTAGCCCCGGCTTATCACAGTAGGCTTCAGCTGCAAACATTACGTTGTTCGGGAGACAGTGCCTTCTCTTACCGGCTAGCTCTCTAAACTGAAGCCGGTCGGAAAGCTGCCTCTCGCCGCGGTTCTACAGACATCCCGGCGGTCTGCTGCTTGCCTCACTGACGAACAGTCTTTTCCGATTTCTAGCAGCATATTAAAGCGCGTCCACAGCAGTCTATAATCTTGCCTCCTACCCACCCCCGAATTTCTATTTTGGAAATGTTTTAGCATGACATCTAATCTCCTAACAATGTATTTAAAAGACAAATAATCGGATGATCTGTTCGTGTTCAAGGACGAGAGACCCCTTTTTTCCTGTCCATTCCCTTCAGCCTCTGCAAACTGTTTCTGCTGAAACTTGTTACAACAGCCGACAGCGAATTCACACACATTCTCTGAACTGCACGGTTTTGGTTTTCCTCCAAGGAGTGCAGAAACTAACCCTTTGAATTTAAAGAATCCTGGAATTTCCTTCCATGAATAGCTGCCAGAAGAGAAAGCTTTTTACCGGCAGGGTATTCCTCTCTCGAAGGCTTACAAATACAGGCAAAGAGAGGATCTGCTCCTGCTTTCTTGAGCAGCCTTCACAGTGTTTCCCCGCTTTCACACCACATTCCGGCTGCAAACATTACGTTGGTCCGAGACAGCGCCTTCTCTTACCGGCTAGCTCTCTAAACTGAAGCCGGTCGGAAAGCTGTCTCTGGCCGCGGTTTCACAGACATCTCGGCTCTCTGCTCCTTGCCGCTCTGAGGAGCAGTCATTTCAGATATCTAGCATCACATCACAGCGCATGCACGAGTCTAAAATCTTTCTCTCTTAGAAACTTGCTATTTATGAAAATTGTTTTAGCATGACTTTTCATCTTCTAACAATGTAATTAAAGGGAAAATTATCAGATGATCTGCTCGTGCTTCAAGGACGAGGGATCCCTGTTTTCCAGTGTAGTCTCATCAGCCTCTGCAAACACTTTCTACTGAAACAGCAGGCAGGGAATCCACAGCACATTCTCTGAACGGCACGGTTTTTGTGTTTCTCCAAAGAAAGCAGAAAGTAACACCTTGATTTTAAAGAATCCTGGAATGTTCTTCCTTGAATCTCTGCTAGAAGAGAAAGCTTTTTACCGGCAGGGTATTCCTCTCTCGAAGGCTGACAAATACAGGCAAAGAGAGGATCTGCTCCTGCTTTCTTGAGCAGCCTTCACAGTGTTTCCCCGGCTTTCACAGTAGGCTCAGCTGCAAACATTACGTTGGTCCGGAGACAGCGCCTTCTCTTGCCGGCTAGCTCTCTAAACTGAAGCCGGTCGGAAAGCTTCCTCTGCCCGCGGTTCTAAAGACATCCCGGCGGTCTTCTTCTTGCCTCCCTGACGAACAGTCATTTCAGATTTATGGGAGAATTAACCCAGTTTGGGAGAAAAAAAACTGATTATGGGGAAAATGAAGCCCGTTTGTGGGGAAAAAGCCGTTTTGAATATAATAACCCAGTTATGGGGAAAATGAACCAGTAATGGGAAAAAAACGATTATGGGAAAATGAACAGAGTTTGGGGGGGAAACCCATTTTGTAGGGGAAGGAACACAGTTAAGGTGGAAAGAAACAGATTCTGTGGAAAATGAAATTGTAGGGAAATGAACCCAGTTTTGCTGGAATAAAACATATTTTGTGGAAAATGAGGTTTTTTTCTCCCCCGACTGGATTCATTTTCCCCCAAAATTGGGTTTTTTTCCTCCCAAATTGGGTTCATTTTCCCCAAAATCCTTTTTTTTCCCACAAAAACTGGGTGCATTTTCACACAAATCAGGTTTTCCCCTCCAAACTGATTACAATTTTCCAAAAATCTTCTATTTCACTCCACACTGGGTTTATTTTCCCCAAAATCATTTTTTTCTCCATTACTGGATTCATTTCCCCAAAATCGGTTTTCTTCCACCAAAACTGACTTCATTTTCCCGAAATCGTTTCCCTCCTTCCCCCCCCCCCCCCCAAAAAACTGGCTGCATTTTCACACAAATGAGATTTTCCCCTCCAAACTGATTCATTTTCCCCAAATCCGGGTTTATTTCCCAATTACTGGTTCATTTCCCCAAAATAATTTTTCCCAAGCACTGTTCATTTTCCCCAAATCGATTTTTTTCCACCAAAACAGAGACCATTTACCTACAAGTTGGGTTTTCCCCCCAAACTGTGTTCATTTTCCCCCAAATTAGGGTTTTTACAAATTTTACAAAATTACTGGGTTAATTTTCCCCAAAATCACTTCGCCCCCCCCCCCCCCCCAAACTGATGCATTTTCATACAAATCAGGTTTTTCCCCCCCCAAACTGGGTTAATTTTCACCATAATCAGCTTCTTTCCTCCCAAACTCGGTTCATTTCCCTACAAGTTGGTTTCCTCCGCCCAAAACTTTGTTCATTTTCCCCAAAATTCGAATTTTTTCCCCAAAACTGATTCATTTTCTTAAAAACGGTTTTTAACCCAATTACTGGGTTCATTTTCCGCATAATCAGCATTTTTCCTCCGAAACTAGGTTCATTTTCCACAAAATCCTTATTTCCCCCAAAACTGGTTTATTTTCACACAAATCAGGTTTTCCCCTCAAAACAGTATTCATTTTTCCCCAAAATCTTCTATTTCCACTCCACACTTGGTTCATTTTCCCCAAAAACAGATTTTTCCCCCAAAACTGGGTCCATTTTCCCTAAATTCGGGTTATTTTCCACAAAACTCGGTTCATTTCCCTAGAAGTTTGTTTTCCCCCCCCCCCAAAACTTTGTTCATTTTCCCCAAAATTCGTTTTTTTTACCCCAATTACTGGGTTCGTTTTCTCCAAAATAATGTTTTCCCCAAAACTGGGTTTATTTTCTGCATAATCAGTTTTTCCCTCTGAAA
>JAUMJJ010001064.1:0-18016 GCA_033556795.1 Tapera naevia | reverse complement strand
CGCCACCAAGAACATCCCAAACCCCAAAGAATAAAACATTGCCACACCACTAAAATCCAACCGCACCAAAAACATACCTCCATTATCAACAGTAACTAACCCAACCTTTCAACACTCAACCACACCTCCTACAACCACACCAACAACAACAACCAAAAATAACCCAACCCCATACCCCACTACTCCCCAATCCCCCCAAGCCTCTGGAAACGGCTCCGCTGCCAAAGAAACAGAGTATACAAACACCACTAACATTCCCCCTAAATACACCATAAAAAGCACTAAAGACACAAACGAAACTCCCAAACTCAACAACCACCCACATCCTATCACAGATGCCAACACCAAACCAACCACCCCATAATATGGCGAAGGATTAGACGCAACCGCCAACCCACCCAACACAAAACCTACACCCAAGAAAAAAACAAAATAAGTCATAATAATTCCTGCTTGGCCTCTCTCCAAGATCTATGGCCTGAAAAACCATCGTTGTAAACTTCAACTACAAGAACACCCTACAAACAAACCATACATCATCATTATATTGTAAACATCATCTTTTATTACTTATCTTATACACATTTTTTCACTTTTTACACTCCACCGCCGCTGGAGTTACATTAAAATAATTCCACCACTTTGTACACCACATCACTTATTATTTACATATTTATTATATATATTTTTACCAAATATTAAAAAACCCACCTACAACAAAACAAACAACAAACAACAAACAACAAACAACAAACAACAAACAACAAACAACAAACAACAAACAACAAACAACAAACAACAAACAACAAACAACAAACAACAAACAACACAAGCCCCTTTCACGTCCTCGTAGCTTAAATAAAAGCATAGCACTGAAGATGCTAAGATGGTTAGCCCTACCTCCCCGAGGACAAAAGACTTAGTCCTAACCTTACCGTTAGTTCTTGCTAGATATATACATGCAAGTATCCGCATTCCAGTGTAAATGCCCTTAGCCTTCTTGTCAAGATAAAAGGAGCAGGTATCAGGCACACCCCATATCAAAGTAGCCCAAGACGCCTTGCTTAGCCACACCCCCACGGGCATTCAGCAGTAATTAACATTAAGCAATAAGTGTAAGCTTGACTTAGTTATAGCAACCAGAGTTGGTAAATCTTGTGCCAGCCACCGCGGTCATACAAGAGACTCAAATTAACGGTAATACGGCGTAAAGAGTGGTACATGCAGTATCTTGACATTTAAGATCAAAATGTAACCAAGCTGTCATAAGCTCAGATTACAACTAAAGCCGCCCTAAAAGAGATCTTAAATCCTTAGACAAACTAGATCCACGAAAGCCAGGACCCAAACTGGGATTAGATACCCCACTATGCCTGGCCCTAAATCTTGATATCTTCCCATATACAAAGATATCCGCCTGAGAATTACGAGCACAAACGCTTAAAACTCTAAGGACTTGGCGGTGTCCCAAACCCACCTAGAGGAGCCTGTTCTATAATCGATAACCCACGATTTACCCAACCGACTCTAGCCCTAAGCCAGCCTACATACCGCCGTCGCCAGCTCACCTTTTGAAAGAACAACAGTGGGCACAATAACCATACTTCGCTAACAAGACAGGTCAAGGTATAGCTTATGAGTCGGGAGCAATGGGCTACATTTCCTAACACTAGGAAACACGGAAGGGAGTGTGAAACCATTCCCGGAAGGCGGATTTAGCAGTAAATAGGGACAATGAGAGCCCCATTTAAATTGGCCCTGGGACACGTACATACCGCCCGTCACCCTCGTCACAACCACATTCCCTTAATAAATTAATACTACATTACTAGGTAAAGATGAGGTAAGTCGTAACAAGGTAAGTGTACCGGAAGGTGTACTTAGCATACCAAGGCGTAGCTACAACACCAAAGCATTCAGCTTACACCTGAAAGATATCTGCCATCACCCAGATCGCCTTGAAGCCAAACTCTAGCCCAACCCTTCATATCTAATTAACCAAAAAACTAACTTCATCACTTAACTAAAACATTCAATAAACCTAGTATAGGCGATAGAAAAGGACATCATCCGGAGCGATAGAGCCCCTGTACCGCAAGGGAAAGATGAAATAATAATGAAAACCTAAGCATATAATAGCAAAGACAAAATCTTGTACCTTTTGCATCATGATTTAGCCAGAACCACCAAGCAAAACGGATTTAAGCTTGCCCCCCCGAAACCCAAGCGAGCTACTCACGAGCAGCTATACATGAGCGAACCCGTCTCTGTCGCAAAAGAGTGGGATGACTCGTTAGTAGAGGTGAAAAGCCAACCGAGCTGGGTGATAGCTGGTTGCCTGTGAAACGAATTTAAGTTCTCTCTAGACCTCCCTCTAAGGAAACCTAACCAAACCCCCATGTAGAAGGTCAAGAGTAATTTAAAGGGGGTACAGCCCCTTTAAAAAAGAAAACAATCTCCCCTAGCGGATAAACACCACACCCACATCCTTACTGTAGGCCTTTAAGCAGCCATCATTAAAGAATGCGTCAAAGCTCGCCTCTTAAAAATACTAAAACAACATGACTCCCTTACCACTAACAGGCTAACCTATCCCTATAGAAGAACTTATGCTAAAATAAGTAACTTGGAACATTTCCCTCCCTAGCGCAAGCTTACATCATTTAATTATTAACAGACCATAATTAATACCTCAATTCTAACAAGACAAAATATTAAACATACTGTTAACCCAACCCAGGTGCGCATATTAGAAAGATTAAAATCTACAAAAGGAACTCGGCAAACCCAAGACCCGACTGTTTACCAAAAACATAGCCTTTAGCCAACCAAGTATTAAAGGTGATGCCTGCCCAGTGACAGAACGTTTAACGGCCGCGGTATCCTAACCGTGCGAAGGTAGCGCAATCAATTGTCTCATAAATCGGGACTTGTATGAATGGCTAAACGAGGTCTTAACTGTCTCCTGTAGATAATCAGTGAAATTGATCTTCCTGTGCAAAAGCAGGAATGAACCCATAAGACGAGAAGACCCTGTGGAACTTAAAAATCAATGGCCATCACCAACACTAACCAAGCCTACTAGGCCTACAACTTACTAGACAATGGCTCATATTTTTTGGTTGGGGCGACCTTGGAGAAAAACAAATCCTCCAAAAATAAGACCACAACTCTTAACTAAGAGTGACATCTCAATGTGCTAATAGTAATCAGACCCAGTACAACTGAGTAATGAACCAAGCTACCCCAGGGATAACAGCGCAATCTCCTTCAAGAGCCCATATCGACAAGGAGGTTTACGACCTCGATGTTGGATCAGGACATCCTAATGGTGCAGCCGCTATTAAGGGTTCGTTTGTTCAACGATTAACAGTCCTACGTGATCTGAGTTCAGACCGGAGCAATCCAGGTCGGTTTCTATCTATGACTAGGCCTTCCCTAGTACGAAAGGACCGGGAAAGCAGGGCCAATATTACCCAACACGCCCTCCCTCAAGTAGTGAACTCAACTAAACTACTATAATGGATATTAACATATAACCAATGCCCTAGAAAAGGGCCGCTAGCGTGGCAGAGCTTGGTAAATGCAAAAGGCTTAAGCCCTTTACCCAGAGGTTCAAGTCCTCTCCCTAGCTTTCATCAACTATGTCAAAACCCTCTACCCTTACCCTCCTCTTTATATCACTGTCCTATGCTATCCCAATTTTACTTGCTGTAGCCTTCCTAACCCTAGTAGAACGAAAAATCCTAAGCTACATACAATCCCGAAAAGGCCCAAACGTTGTAGGCCCATTTGGTTTACTACAACCTGTAGCAGATGGTGTAAAACTATTTATTAAAGAACCAATCCGACCATCTACTTCATCTCCATTCTTATTTATCGTAACCCCAATACTAGCACTACTATTGGCAATCACAATCTGAATCCCCCTCCCACTTCCATTTTCCCTAGCCGACTTGAACCTAGGACTACTATTCCTGTTAGCCATATCAAGCCTAGCCGTATACTCAATCCTATGATCTGGATGAGCCTCCAACTCAAAATATGCCCTAATCGGAGCCCTACGTGCAGTAGCACAAACAATTTCATATGAAGTTACACTAGCTATCATCCTGCTCTCCGTAATTATATTAAGCGGAAACTACTCCCTAAATACCCTCATTACCACCCAAGAACCACTTTACCTTATCTTCTCTTCCTGACCCCTTGCAATGATATGGTATATTTCAACCCTAGCCGAAACAAACCGTGCCCCATTCGACCTCACAGAAGGAGAGTCAGAACTAGTCTCCGGATTTAATGTCGAATACGCTGCAGGTCCTTTCGCTCTTTTCTTCCTAGCCGAATACGCAAACATTATACTAATAAACACACTAACCACCATTCTATTCCTCAACCCAAGTTCACTAAACCCACCCCTAGAGCTATTCCCTATTATTATAGCTACAAAAATCCTACTACTGTCCTCTGGTTTTCTATGAGTTCGCGCCTCATATCCTCGATTCCGCTACGACCAGCTCATACACCTCCTATGAAAAAATTTCTTACCACTAACACTAGCCAACATGCTTATGACACACCAGCATACCAATCTGTTATGCAGGATTACCCCCATACTCAAGACATGCCCAAGGAAATGTGCCTGAACAAAAGGATCACTATGATAAAGTGAATATAGAGGTACACTAACCCTCTCATTTCCTATCTGAACACCTTAGAAAAGTAGGACTCGAACCTACACAAAAGAGATCAAAGCTCTTCATACTTCCTCTATATTATTTCCTAGTAGAGTCAGCTAACAAAGCTATCGGGCCCATACCCCGAAAATGATGGTTTAACTCCCTCCCCTACTAATGAGCCCATATGCAAAACTAATCTTCACACTAAGTCTTATACTAGGCACAGCCATTACAATCTCAAGCAACCACTGAATTATGGCCTGAACAGGCCTAGAAATCAATACCCTAGCAATTATCCCATTAATCGCCAAATCCCATCACCCACGCGCAATTGAAGCTACAATTAAGTACTTCCTAGTCCAAGCTACTGCATCAGCACTAATCCTATTTACAAGCATTATCAATGCCTACTCAAACGGCCAGTGAGACCTCACTCAACTAAACCACCCAACAGCCTGCATTCTACTTACAACTGCAATCGCAATAAAACTTGGACTAGTACCATTTCACTTTTGATTTCCAGAAGTCATCCAAGGATCATCTATAACCACAGCACTTTTATTATCTACAATCATAAAACTGCCACCACTCACTATTTTATTTATAGTATCCCCATCCCTCCACCCAACACTACTAACCTTCATAGCCATTGCCTCTGCAGCCTTAGGGGGCTGAATAGGCCTAAACCAAACACAAACCCGAAAAATCCTAGCTTTCTCATCTATTTCCCACCTAGGCTGAATAACCATTATTCTAATCTACAGCCCTAAACTCACCATAATCAACTTCTATGTATATTCCTTACTAACCATCCCTATTTTCCTTATCCTTAATACAACTAAGTCCATAAAACTATCCACAATAATAATTTCTTGAACAAAAGCCCCAATCCTGATAGCTACCATAATATTAACCATACTATCCCTTGCAGGACTTCCCCCATTAACAGGATTCCTACCAAAATGATTTATCATCCATAATCTTACAAAACAAGAAATAACAACAACAGCAACAATCATCGCCCTCCTCTCCTTATTAAGCTTATTCTTCTATCTGCGCCTCACATATTACTCAACAATCACACTCCCACCAAACTCTGCCAATCATATAAAACAATGACACACCAATAAGACATCTAATATCCTAATTGCTATCACCACCTCCCTATCCCTCACACTCCTACCTCTATCCCCAATAATTTTAACCATTAACTAGAAACTTAGGATAAACTACAAACCGAAGGCCTTCAAAGCCTTAAACAAGAGCTAAAACCTCTTAGTTTCTGATAAGACCCGCAGGATATTAACCTACACCTTCTGAATGCAACTCAGATACTCTAATTAAGTTAGGGCCTTATACTAGACAGGCGGGCTTCGATCCCACAACATCCTAGTTAACAGCTAGACGCCTAAACCAACAGGCCTCTGTCTACACCCTAAGACTCCGGCACGTCTACAACGTACATCGATGAGCTTGCAACTCAACATGAACTTCACTACAGAGCCGATAAGAAGAGGAATTGAACCTCTGTAAAAAGGTCTACAGCCTAACGCCTCAACACTCAGCCATCTTACCTGTGACCACCACTACCCGATGATTATTCTCAACCAACCACAAAGATATCGGCACCCTATACCTAATCTTCGGTGCCTGAGCAGGTATAATCGGAACCGCCCTAAGCCTGCTTATCCGTGCAGAACTAGGACAGCCCGGAACCTTACTAGGTGACGATCAAATTTACAATGTAATTGTCACCGCACATGCCTTTGTAATAATCTTCTTTATAGTTATGCCAATTATAATCGGAGGCTTTGGAAACTGACTAGTACCCCTCATAATTGGCGCACCCGACATAGCATTCCCCCGCATAAACAATATAAGCTTTTGACTCCTACCACCATCCTTCCTACTTTTACTTGCCTCATCCACAGTAGAAGCAGGAGCAGGAACAGGATGAACAGTATACCCCCCCTTAGCCGGAAACCTTGCCCACGCTGGTGCATCCGTAGATCTGGCCATCTTCTCCCTACACTTAGCAGGAGTGTCATCAATTCTAGGAGCTATCAATTTCATCACAACCGCCATCAACATAAAACCTCCAGCCCTCTCACAATACCAAACCCCATTATTCGTATGATCTGTACTCATTACTGCCGTTCTCCTACTCCTATCACTTCCCGTACTTGCTGCTGGAATCACAATACTATTAACAGATCGAAACCTAAACACTACATTCTTCGACCCCGCTGGCGGAGGAGACCCAGTTCTATACCAACACCTGTTTTGATTCTTTGGACACCCAGAAGTCTACATCCTGATCCTACCCGGCTTCGGAATTATCTCACACGTAGTAGCATACTATGCAGGCAAAAAAGAACCCTTCGGCTACATAGGAATAGTTTGGGCCATATTATCAATCGGATTCCTAGGTTTTATTGTATGAGCGCATCACATATTTACAGTAGGAATAGATGTAGATACCCGAGCATACTTTACATCAGCCACTATAATCATCGCAATCCCAACCGGTATTAAAGTATTCAGCTGACTAGCTACACTGCACGGCGGCACCATCAAATGAGACCCCCCCATGCTATGAGCCATAGGCTTCATTTTCTTATTCACCATTGGAGGCCTAACTGGAATCATCCTAGCAAACTCATCCCTAGACATTGCTCTACACGACACTTACTACGTAGTTGCCCATTTCCACTATGTATTATCAATAGGAGCAGTATTTGCTATCCTAGCAGGTTTCACCCACTGATTTCCATTATTCACCGGATATACCCTCCACCCTACATGAGCTAAAGCACACTTCGGAGTAATATTCACTGGCGTTAACCTAACATTCTTCCCACAACACTTCCTAGGCCTAGCAGGCATGCCACGCCGTTACTCCGACTATCCAGACGCATATACCCTATGAAACACCATGTCATCTATTGGCTCTCTCATCTCATTAACAGCTGTAATTATGCTAATATTTATCATCTGAGAAGCCTTCGCATCAAAACGAAAAGTAATCCAACCAGAACTCCCTACCACTAATATTGAATGAATCCACGGCTGCCCTCCACCACACCATACCTTTGAAGAACCAGCCTTTGTCCAAGTACAAGAAAGGAAGGAATCGAACCCTCATATGCTGGTTTCAAGCCAACCGCATCAAACCACTCATGCTTCTTTCTTATGAGATATTAGTAAAACTATTACATAGCCTCGTCAAGACTAAATTGTAGATGAAACCTCTACATATCTCAAATGGCTAACCCATCTCAATTCGGATTTCAAGACGCCTCCTCCCCAATCATAGAAGAACTTGTCGAATTCCACGACCATGCCCTAATAGTAGCCCTAGCAATCTGCACTCTCGTCCTCTACTTATTAACACTTATACTATTAGAAAAACTTTCCTCAAACACTGTAGATGCACAAGAAATTGAACTCATCTGGACAATCCTACCAGCAATCGTCCTTATCCTACTAGCCCTACCATCTTTACAAATTTTATATATAATAGACGAAGTGGATGAACCAGACTTAACCCTAAAAGCCATTGGCCACCAATGATATTGATCCTACGAATACACAGACTTTAAAGACCTAACATTCGACTCATACATAATCCCCACAACAGACCTTTTACCAGGACACTTCCGACTACTAGAAGTAGACCATCGAGTTGTAATTCCAACAGAATCCCACGTGCGTGTCATCATCACCGCAGGGGATGTCCTACACTCCTGAGCAGTTCCCACCCTAGGAGTTAAAACAGACGCAATCCCAGGACGACTAAACCAAACATCATTTATCACTACCCGGCCCGGAATCTTCTACGGCCAATGCTCCGAAATTTGTGGCGCAAACCACAGCTACATACCCATCGTAGTAGAATCCACTCCACTCACCCACTTCGAAAACTGATCCTCACTCCTTTCATCCTAATCATTAAGAAGCTATGCAAACAGCACTAGCCTTTTAAGCTAGAGACAGAGGAACACATACCCCTCCTTAATGACATGCCACAACTAAATCCAAACCCATGATTATCCATTATATTATTAACATGACTTACTTTCACACTAACTATTCAACCAAAACTTTTATCCTTCACCCAAACTAACCCCCCAATCAACAAACCAACCATACTTAATAAAACCACCTCATGAGCCTGACCATGACTTTAAGCTTCTTCGACCAATTTATAAGCCCATCCCTCCTAGGAATCCCACTAATCCTTATCTCAATATTATTCCCTGTGCTACTTATCCCAGCCCAAGGTAACCGATGAATTACAAACCGACTCTCTACCCTCCAATCCTGAGTTATCCACTTAATCACAAAACAACTAATAATTCCCCTAGACAAAAAAGGACACAAATGAGCCCTAATTTTAACCTCCCTTATACTATTACTACTTACAATTAACCTACTAGGCCTACTCCCATATACATTCACCCCCACCACCCAACTATCAATAAACATAGCCCTCGCCCTTCCTTTATGACTAGCTACCCTACTCACAGGCCTACGAAACCAACCCTCAATCTCCTTAGGCCACCTTCTCCCAGAAGGAACACCCACCCCCCTAATCCCCGCCCTAATTATAATCGAAACCATCAGTCTCCTTATTCGCCCCCTAGCCTTAGGAGTCCGACTCACAGCAAACCTCACCGCCGGCCATTTACTCATTCAACTCATCTCAACAGCAGCTGTAGTCCTTCTCCCCATTCTTCCAGCAGTATCTATACTGACTACTACCATCCTACTCCTCCTAACAATCCTAGAAATTGCAGTAGCCATAATTCAAGCTTACGTCTTTGTCCTCCTACTAACCTTATACTTACAAGAAAACATCTAATGGCCCACCAAGCACACTCATATCACATAGTAGACCCTAGCCCATGGCCCATCTCCGGAGCAGCAGCTGCTCTACTAACAACATCAGGCCTTGTCATATGATTTCACCAAAACTCCATACAACTTCTCAGCCTAGGATTATTCTCCATAATTCTTGTTATAATCCAATGATGACGAGATATTATTCGTGAGAGTACCTTCCAAGGACATCACACTCTCCCGGTCCAAAAAGGACTACGATACGGAATAATCCTATTCATTACATCCGAAGCATTCTTCTTTCTTGGATTCTTCTGAGCCTTTTTCCACTCTAGCTTAGTACCAACGCCAGAACTAGGCGGCCAATGACCCCCAGCAGGAATCAAACCACTAAACCCCATAGAAGTGCCCTTACTAAATACAGCCATTCTACTGGCTTCAGGAGTAACCGTAACATGAGCACACCATAGCATTACAGAAGGCAACCGAAAACAAGCAATCCATGCATTAACCCTAACAATCCTCCTAGGGTTCTACTTCACAGCCCTCCAAGGAATAGAATATTATGAAGCACCATTCTCAATCGCCGACGGAGTTTACGGTTCAACCTTTTTTGTCGCCACCGGATTTCACGGCCTCCACGTACTCATCGGATCATCTTTCCTCACTATCTGCCTACTACGACTAATCATATTCCACTTTACACCAAATCACCACTTCGGATTTGAAGCCGCTGCCTGATACTGACACTTCGTAGACGTCATCTGATTATTCCTCTACATAACAATCTACTGATGAGGATCCTGCTCTTCTAGTATAATTATTATAATTGACTTCCAATCTATAGAATCTGGTTCAACCCCAGAGAAGAGCAATTAACATAATCACATTTATATTCACCCTCTCCCTAACCCTAAGCATTATTTTAACCACACTAAACTTCTGAATTACTCAAATTAATCCAGATTCAGAAAAATTATCCCCATACGAATGTGGTTTTGACCCTCTTGGCTCCGCACGTCTCCCCTTCTCTATCCGATTCTTTCTAGTAGCAATTCTATTCCTACTATTCGACCTAGAAATCGCACTACTACTACCCCTACCATGAGCCACCCAGCTCCAATCCCCTATCACTACCATAACCTGAACATCCACTATTATCCTATTACTCACCCTAGGACTTATTTATGAATGAACACAAGGTGGCCTAGAATGAGCAGAATAAACAAAAAAAGAAAGTTAGTCTAAACACGACAGTTGATTTCGGCTCAACAGATCATAGCTAAGCCCTATGACTTTCTTAATGTCACTCATACACTTAAGTTTCTACTCTACCTTCACCCTGAGCAGCCTAGGACTCGCTTTCCACCGCACTCACCTAATCTCAGCCCTACTATGCCTAGAAAGCATGATACTCTCCATATACGTGGCCCTAACTGTCTGACCAGTCGAAAACCAAACACCCTCTCACACTCTAATGCCAATCCTAATATTAGCATTTTCGGCTTGCGAAGCAGGTACAGGCCTGGCAATATTAGTAGCATCCACACGAACTCATGGCTCAGATCACCTCCATAACCTAAATCTCCTACAATGCTAAAAATTATCCTACCAACAATTATACTTCTCCCAACAGCCCTACTCTCCACCCAAAAAGCCCTATGAACTAACATCACCCTACACAGCCTAATAATCGCCACCATCAGCCTACACTGACTATCCCCCACATATTTCCCACACAAAACTCTAACCCAATGAACAGGTATTGACCAAATCTCATCCCCCCTCCTTACCCTATCATGCTGATTGCTTCCCCTAATAATTATAGCAAGCCAAAACCATCTACACCACGAACCCTTAACACGCAAACGAATCTTTGCAGCCACCCTAATCATAATTCAACCATTTATTATTCTAGCCTTCTCAACCACAGAACTTATAATATTTTATATTACATTTGAAGCAACCCTCATTCCAACCCTAATCCTCATTACCCGATGGGGCAACCAACCCGAACGCCTAAGTGCTGGCATCTACCTCCTATTTTATACCCTAATTAGCTCCCTCCCACTATTAGTAACAATCCTACACCTTCACACACAAACAGGGACTCTTCACTTAACAATACTAAACTTAACCAACCTCTCACTCCCAAAATCATGAACCACTATCCTCTCAGGAATTGCACTACTAATAGCATTTATAGTAAAAGCCCCACTATACGGCCTACACTTATGACTACCAAAAGCACATGTAGAAGCCCCAATTGCAGGCTCCATGCTTCTAGCAGCACTACTTCTAAAGCTCGGAGGATATGGCATTATACGGATTACTATCCTAATAAACCCCACATTAAACTCACTACAATACCCATTCCTTGCTTTATCTTTATGAGGAGCACTCATAACCAGCTCAATCTGCCTACGCCAAACTGACTTAAAAGCACTCATCGCCTACTCATCTGTCAGCCACATAGGCCTAGTTATCGCTGCAAGCCTAATCCAAACTAACTGATCCTTCTCAGGCGCAATAATCCTCATAATCTCCCACGGCCTCACCTCCTCAATACTATTCTGTCTGGCCAACACAAACTATGAACGTACCCATAGCCGAATCTTATTATTAACACGCAGCCTACAGCCACTCCTACCACTAACAGCAACCTGATGACTACTAGCCAATCTATCAAACATAGCCCTGCCACCAACAACAAATTTAATAGCTGAACTCACCATCATAATTGCCCTATTCAA
The DNA here is from genome assembly GCA_033556795.1 of Tapera naevia. NCBI lineage: Eukaryota > Metazoa > Chordata > Aves > Cuculiformes > Neomorphidae > Tapera > Tapera naevia. The sequence continues at coordinate 5,742 of JAUMJJ010001064.1, read as the reverse complement.
CTGATCAATACTTACAATCATCCTAACTGGACTCGCAACACTACTTACCGCAGCATACACCCTATTTATACTACTGACTACCCAACGAGGAATTTTACCAACCAACATCACATCTATTCAGAACTTTACCACACGTGAACACCTCCTAATAACCCTACACATCATACCTATACTCCTCTTAATCCTTAAACCAGAACTTATCTCAGGAGCCTTCCTATGCAAGTATAGTTTAAACCAAACATTAGACTGTGATTCTAAAAATAGAAGTTAAAACCTTCTTACCTGCCGAGGGGAGGTTCAACCAACAGGAACTGCTAATTCCTGTATCTGAGTCTAAAATCTCAGCCCCCTTACTTTTAAAGGATAACAGTAATCCGCTGGTCTTAGGAACCACTAATCTTGGTGCAAATCCAAGTAAAAGTAGTGGAAACCATCCTAATTATTAACACCTCTATACTTCTCACACTAGCATTAATCCTAATCCCCACACTACTAACCCTATTAACAAAAAATTACAAGAACTCCCCCAGCTCAATTACCAAAACCGTCAAAACTGCCTTTCTCACCAGCCTAATCCCCACCACACTATTCCTATACTCTGGCATAGACAGCATTATCTCCATCTGAGAATGAAAATTCATTATAAACTTTAAAATCCCAATAAACCTTAAAATTGACCAATACTCAATAATATTTTTTCCCATTGCACTATTTGTAACATGATCTATTCTACAATTCGCCTCCTGATATATAGCTACAGAACCATACATTACAAAATTCTTCTCATACTTACTAATATTCCTAACTGCAATATTAACACTAACAATCGCCAACAACCTATTTTTACTTTTCATCGGATGAGAGGGGTAGGAATTATATCATTTCTCCTAATCGGATGATGGCAAGGCCGAGCAGAAGCCAATACAGCTGCTCTACAAGCTATCCTATATAACCGAATCGGAGATATCGGACTCATCCTAAGTATAGCCTGACTCGCATGCACCATAAACTCATGAGATATCCAACAAACCATGCCCAACCATACCCAAACCCCAACACTCCCATTACTAGGCCTCATCCTAGCCGCAACCGGAAAGTCAGCTCAATTTGGCCTACATCCATGACTACCAGCTGCCATAGAAGGCCCAACCCCAGTTTCCGCCCTACTCCACTCAAGTACTATAGTTGTAGCAGGAATCTTCCTCCTAATCCGAATACACCCTATACTCTCCAACAACCAAACCGCCCTAACCCTATGCTTATGTCTAGGAGCACTATCCACACTATTTGCCGCTACCTGTGCTCTAACACAAAACGACATCAAAAAAATTATTGCCTTCTCAACATCTAGCCAACTAGGACTAATAATAGTAACAATTGGACTAAACCTTCCACAGCTAGCCTTTCTACACATTTCAACCCACGCCTTCTTCAAAGCCATACTCTTCCTGTGCTCTGGATCAATTATCCACAACCTCAGTGGTGAACAAGACATCCGAAAAATAGGCGGCCTTCAAAAAATACTTCCAACAACCACCTCCTGCCTAACTATCGGAAACCTAGCCTTAATAGGAACTCCATTCTTAGCCGGATTCTACTCAAAAGATCTCATCATTGAAAGCCTAAACACATCACACCTTAATACCTGAGCACTACTCCTAACACTACTCGCCACAACATTCACCGCAACATAAGCCTACGAATAACTATTTTAGTACAAACAGGATTCCCCCGCATCCCATCAACTACCCCAATAAACGAAAACGACCCAGCAATTATTAACCCAATCACTCGACTTGCACTAGGCAGCATCCTAGCTGGCCTACTTATCACAACTTACTTCCCACCTACGAGCACCCCTCCAATAACCATACCTACATACATAAAAATTGCCGCTATACTTCTAACGATCCTAGGAACCATTCTAGCCCTCGAACTATCAAACATAACTCACGCCCTATCAAAGCCCAAACAAAACATGGCAATAAACTTCTCATCTACATTAGGCTACTTCAACCCATTACTCCACCGCCTAACCTCTACAAACCTCCTAAACACAGGACAAAAACTATCCTCCCACCTAGCCGACCTATCCTGGTACAAAAAAATAGGCCCAGAAGGACTTGCCACCCTACAAGTCATAACAACCAAAACCTCAACCAACCTACACACAGGCCTCATCAAAGCCTATTTAAGCTCATTTGCCCTATCAATCCTAATCCTCTTACTAATATACAGAACCAACACCCTAATGGCCCCAAACATACGAAAACATCACCCCCTACTAAAAATAATTAACAACTCCCTAATTGACCTCCCAACACCCTCAAATATCTCCGCCTGATGAAATTTCGGCTCTCTTCTAGGTATCTGCCTAGCAACCCAAATCCTTACAGGATTAATGCTAGCCATACACTATACCGCAGACACAACCCTAGCATTCTCCTCCGTAGCCCACATGTGCCGAGACGTCCAATATGGTTGACTACTCCGCAACCTACATGCAAATGGAGCATCAGCATTTTTCATCTGCATTTACCTTCACATCGGACGAGGCTTCTACTACGGCTCCTATCTATTCAAGGAAACCTGAAACACAGGAGTTATCCTCCTCTTAACCTTAATAGCAACCGCCTTCGTAGGATATGTTCTCCCATGGGGACAAATATCGTTTTGAGGCGCAACCGTCATCACTAACCTATTCTCAGCCATCCCATACATCGGACAGACCCTAGTAGAATGAGCTTGAGGAGGCTTCTCAGTAGACAACCCGACACTAACCCGATTTTTTGCCCTACATTTTATTCTTCCATTCATAATTGCAGGTCTCACACTAATCCACCTCACCTTCCTCCACGAAACTGGTTCAAACAACCCACTAGGACTAGCATCAGATTCAGACAAAATCCCATTCCACCCCTACTTCTCCCTAAAAGATATCCTGGATTCATCACAATACTACTCTTCCTGACAACCCTAGCCCTCTTCTCACCAACACTAGCGACCCAGAAAACTTTACCCCCGCAAACCCACTCATCACACCCCCTCATATTAAACCAGAATGATACTTCCTATTTGCATACGCTATCCTACGCTCAATCCCAAACAAACTTGGAGGAGTCCTTGCACTCGCTGCATCTGTCCTAGTACTATTTCTAGCCCCACTCCTACATAAATCTAAACAACGCACAATAACATTTCGCCCTCTATCCCAAGTATTATTCTGAATTTTAGTCACCAATCTAATCATCCTAACATGAGTAGGCAGCCAACCAGTAGAACACCCATTCATTATCATCGGCCAACTAGCATCCCTCACCTACTTCTCTATTATTCTAATCCTCTTTCCAATCACTGCCACCCTAGAAACAAGTTACTGAACTACTAAAATACTCTAATAGTTTATCAAAAACATTGGTCTTGTAAGCCAAAGAATGAAGATCCCACCTCTTCTTAGAGTTTTTCTTCCTCCGGGCCCCCCCCCTCCCCCCCCGGAGGATTTTTTGCCGGGATCTATGTACTCTAGCATACTATTCTCGTACCACATTATACATTATATCCATGTCCTAAATACATTAATATACACCTGGACACAAATCGCATTTTTCACATCCTACTTTCAAGCGCTATCCGCGTGTAACTTATTAACAGGAATTTACACTCTGCCCGTACTAAAACCATGACATGCCATTCTATACATTACGGACTTTCCCTGGACACGAGGCCTCCCGGAGGGAATGACCTTAATGGTAGCAGGACTATTCCGACGAAACTTTGTTCCGGTACAGCTTTCTAAAGTACCCGATGGATTTATTGATCGTTCACAGCACGAGAAATCCGCAACGCCTTGCACGAAGTACCTCCTCATACTAGCTTCAAGCCCATTCTTTCCACCATACACCACTGACACTACTTGCTCTTTTGCGCCTCGGGTTCCTATTTCAGGGTCATCAATTGGTAGTTGGATATATATTGGTTTTCACAGATGCAACCGAGCTCTGTCAGGGCACTTTGCCTCGTAATCCCGACATCTTTCTGCCTTTTGTCTACTGGTTCCCTCTCTTCCCTTCGGGAGCCTTCACAGGTTGCCCATGGTAGTTAGAGCAGGAGCTTACAATCTATTTACCTGGGCTACAATGGTCCACGGGCCTTTTTATCACTTTCAGAGAATCACTCAATGAGACGGTCGACGTATCCGGGGAATCATCTCAACACTGATGCACTTTAGATAGCCCTCACATACTTGATCCGACTAGCTTAACTCCCGTGTGGCAGGATAATGCATGCATAGGGTATATGATTTTTCGATTTTCGCCCCCCCCGGGCGATTTTAACAACACTAGGAATTTCCGACTAAACCATAATTTTCCACCCATCACAATTTTTATCATCACATTTCACATTTTCCCACTCTAGACAAACTACATTAATAAACAAATTCGTTACTTAACAAAAATTTTTTTACATCATACATCACAAAACATCATCAAACAATCCAGTAAAAATTCATTAAATAAACAAACACTTACATTTGTCACCATCACAAACATAATACATCAAAACATACCTCAGAAAAAAAGGAATTAAACCTTTATCACCAACTCCCAAAGCTGGTATTCTAAATTAAACTATTTTCTGATAACCCCACTAAACTGCCCGAATAGCCCACGCGACAACCCCCGCACAACCTCCAAAACTACGAACAACGTCAACAACAAACCTCACCCCGCCACCAAGAACATCCCAAACCCCAAAGAATAAAACATTGCCACACCACTAAAATCCAACCGCACCAAAAACATACCTCCATTATCAACAGTAACTAACCCAACCTTTCAACACTCAACCACACCTCCTACAACCACACCAACAACAACAACCAAAAATAACCCAACCCCATACCCCACTACTCCCCAATCCCCCAAGCCTCTGGAAACGGCTCCGCTGCCAAGAAACAGAGTATACAAACACCACTAACATTCCCCCTAAATACACCATAAAAAGCACTAAAGACACAAACGAAACTCCCAAACTCAACAACCACCCACATCCTATCACAGATGCCAACACCAAACCAACCACCCCATAATATGGCGAAGGATTAGACGCAACCGCCAACCCACCCAACACAAAACCTACACCCAAGAAAAAAACAAAATAAGTCATAATAATTCCTGCTTGGCCTCTCTCCAAGATCTATGGCCTGAAAAACCATCGTTGTAAACTTCAACTACAAGAACACCCTACAAACAAACCATACATCATCATTATATTGTAAACATCATCTTTTATTACTTATCTTATACACATTTTTCACTTTTTACACTCCACCGCCGCTGGAGTTACATTAAAATAATTCCACCACTTTGTACACCACATCACTTATTATTTACATATTTATTATATATATTTTTACCAAATATTAAAAAACCCACCTACAACAAAACAAACAACAAACAACAAACAACAAACAACAAACAACAAACAACAAACAACAAACAACAAACAACAAACAACAAACAACAAACAACAAACAACAAACAACAAACAACACAAGCCCCTTTCACGTCCTCGTAGCTTAAATAAAAGCATAGCACTGAAGATGCTAAGATGGTTAGCCCTACCTCCCCGAGGACAAAAGACTTAGTCCTAACCTTACCGTTAGTTCTTGCTAGATATATACATGCAAGTATCCGCATTCCAGTGTAAATGCCCTTAGCCTTCTTGTCAAGATAAAAGGAG
>JAUMJJ010001063.1:0-68350 GCA_033556795.1 Tapera naevia | reverse complement strand
GGCTGGTGGGTCAGGGCTCCTCGGGCTGGGGAGGGAGGGTGAGGCTTGGGGGTGAACTCTGGGTGCTGGGTCCCCACTGGGTGCTGCCAGAGCGCTGTGGGTGCCAGGGGGATGGAGGGGTCCCATGGGTGTTGGGGTGCTGGGCACGGGGGGCACCCCTGGTTTGGGTGGGGGGGCTGGTGGGTCTGGGCTTCTTGGGGTGGGGGGGGTGAGGATTGGGGAGATGCTGGGTGCTGGATCCACACTGGGGTGCTGCCAGAGCTCTGTGGGTGGCAGAACCAGAACCCTGTGGGTGCCAGGGGGATGGAGGGGTCCAATGGGTGTTGGGGTGCTGGGCACGGGGGAACCCCTGGTTCGGGGGGGGGCTGGTGGGTCGGGGCTCCTCGGGCTGGGGAGGGAGGGTGAGGCTTGGGGTGAACTCTGGGTGCTGTGTCCCCACTGGGTGCTGCCAGAGCTCTGTGGGTGCCAGGGGGATGGAGGGGGTCCCATGGGTGTTGGGGTGCTGGGCACGGGGGCACCCCTGGTTTGGGGGGCGCTGGTGGGTCTGGGCTGTTTGGGGTGGGGGGTGAGGATTGGGGAGATGTTGGGTGCTGGATCCACACTGGGTGCTGCCAGAGCGCTGTGGGTGGTGGGGGAAAGGATGGGTCCCATGGGTGTTGGGGTGCTGGGCATGGGGGAACCCCATGTTTGAGAGGTGCTGATGGGTCGGGGCTCCTTGGGGTGGGGGCTTGGGACTTGGGGTGATCTCTGGGTGCTGCCAGAGCCCTCTGGGTGCCAGGGGGTCACAGGAGCCCCACAGATGTCGGGGTGCCACGTGCAGGAGGTGCTGATGAGTTGGGTCCCCTCAGGGTGGGGTGAAGAGTTTTGGGGTGATCTCTGGGTGCTGCCAGAGCCCTCTGGGTGCCAGGGGCTCACAGGAGCCCCACAGATGTCGGGGGTGCCATGTGCAGGAGGTGCTGATGGGTTGGGTCCCCTCAGGGTGGGGTGAAGAGTTTTGGGGTGATCTCTGGGTGCTGCCAGAGCTCTGTGGGTGCCAGGGGGTCACAGGAGCCCCACAGATGTCGGGGTGCCATGTGCAGGAGGTGCTGATGAGTTGGGTCCCCTCGGGGTGGGGGGGAGGAGTTTTGGGGTGATCTCTGGGTGCTGTCGGAGCTCTGTGGGTGGCAGAACCAGAGCCCGGTGGGTGCCAGGGGGATGGAGGGGTCCCATGGGTGCTGGGCACGGGGGAACCCCTGGTTTGGGGGGTGCTGGTGGGGTCGGGGCTTCTTGGGGTGGGGGGGTGAGGATTGGGGAGATGCTGGGTGCTGGATCCACACTGGGTGCTGCCAGAGCTCTGTGGGTGCCAGGGGGATGGAGGGGTCCCATGGGTGTTGGGGTGCTGGGCACGGGGGAACCCCTGGTTTGGGGGGGCTGGTGGGTCGGGGCTTCTTGGGGTGTTGGGGGGGGAGGATTGGGGAGATGTTGGGTGCTGGATCCACACTGGGTGCTGCCAGAGCGCTGTGGGTGGTGGGGGAAAGGATGGGTCCCATGGGTGTTGGGGTGCTGGGCACGGGGGCACCCCATGTTTGAGAGGTGCTGATGGGTTGGGTCCCCTCAGGGTGGGGGGGAGGAGTTTTGGGGTGATCTCTGGGTGCTGCCAGAGCCCTCTGGGTGGCAGAACCAGAGCCCGGTGGGTGCCAGGGGGATGGAGGGGTCCCATGGGTGCTGGGCACGGGGGAACCCCTGGTTTGGGGGGCGCTGGTGGGTTGGGGCTTCTTGGGGTGGGGGGGGTGAGGATTGGGGAGACACTGGGTGCTGCCAGAGCTCTGTGGGTGCCAGGGGCTCACAGGAGCCCCACGGGTGTCGGGGTGCCACGTGCAGGAGGTGCTGATGAGTTGGGTCCCCTCAGGGTGGGGTGAAGAGTTTTGGGGTGATCTCTGGGTGCTGCCAGAGCCCTCTGGGTGCCAGGGGCTCACAGGAGCCCCACAGATGTCGGGGTGCCATGTGCAGGAGGTGCTGATGGGTTGGGTCCCCTCAGGGTGGGGTGAAGAGTTTTGGGGTGATCTCTGGGTGCTGCCAGAGCCCTCTGGGTGCCAGGGGCTCACAGGAGCCCCACAGATGTCGGGGGTGCCACGTTCAGGAGGTGCTGATGAGTTGGGTCCCCTCAGGGTGGGGTGAAGAGTTTTGGGGTGATCTCTGGGTGCTGCCAGAGCTCTGTGGGTGCCAGGGGGTCACAGGAGCCCCACGGGTGTCGGGGTGCCACGTGGAGGAGGTGCTGATGAGTTGGGTCCCCTCGGGGTGGGGGTTTGGGCCTTGGGGCGATCTCTGGGTGCTACCGGAGCCCTGGAGGGGGGTGGGGGGTCAGAGGGGACCCCCAGTGGGTGCTGGGGTGCTGACGCCCCCCCCTCCCTGCAGCTGCTGAACTGCCAGGGGATCCCCGAGGTGAAGGTGACGGCGTGTCTGGTGTGGAAGGATTGGCCCCACCGCGTCCACCCCCACGGCCTGGTGGGCAAGGACTGCAGCAACGGCCTCTGCCAGGTGGTCCTCAAGCCCCAGAGCAACCCCAGGCACAGGTAGGGGAACACCTGGAGATGCTCTGGGGTTGGACGTGGGGTGGGGTGGGAGGAGGACACCTGGAGATGCTCCAAGGTGGGTTTCTTGGGGGTGGGAAACACCTGGAGATGCTCCAAGGTGGGTTTCTTGGGGGGTGGGAGACACCTGGAGATGCTCTGAGGGGACTTCTTGGGGGGGTTTGAGGACACCTGGAGATGCTCCAAGGTTGGATTGTTGGGGGGTTTGAGGAGGACACCTGGAGATGCTTTGGGGTTGGACATGTCTGGGGTGGGATTGGAACACCTGGAGATGCTCCAAGGTGGGTTTCTTGGGGGTGGGAAACACCTGGAGATGCTCCAAGGTGGGTTTCCTGGGGGTGGGAGACACCTGAGATGCTCTGAGGTGGATTTCTTGGGAGGTGGAAGGGAGGACACCTGGAGATGTTCTGGGCTTGGACGTGGGGTGGGGTGGGAGGAGGACACCTGGAGATGCTCCAAGGTGGGTTTCTTGGGGGTGGGAAACACCTGGAGATGCTCCAAGGTGGGTTTCTTGGGGGTGGGAGACACCTGGAGATGCTCTGAGGGGACTTCTTGGGAGGTGGAAGGAGGACACCTGGAGATGTTCTGGGCTTGGACGTGGGGTGGGGTGGGGTGAGGACACCTGGAGATGCTCCAAGGTGGGTTTCTTGGGGGTGGGAAACACCTGGAGATGCTCCAAGGTGGGTTTCTTGGGGGTGGGAGACACCTGGAGATGCTCCAAGGTGGGTTTCTTGGGGGGTGGGAGACACCTGGAGATGCTCCAAGGTGGGTTTCTTGGGGGGGGGTTGAGGACACCTGGAGATGCTCCAAGGTTGGACTTGTTGAGGGGGTTGAGGGGGACACCTGGAGATGCTCCAAGGTGGGTTTCTTGGGGGTGGGAGACACCTGGAGATGCTCCAAGGTGGGTTTCTTGGGGGTGGGAGACACCTGGAGATGCTCCAAGGTGGGTTTCTTGGGGGGGGGTTGAGGACACCTGGAGATGCTCCAAGGTTGGACTTGTTGAGGGGGTTGAGGGGGACACCTGGAGATGCTCCAAGGTGGGTTTCTTGGGGGTGGGAGACACCTGGAGATGCTCTGAGGGGACTTCTTGGGGGGGGGTTGAGGACACCTGGAGATGCTCCAAGGTTGGACTTGTTGAGGGGGTTGAGGGGGACACCTGGAGATGCTCCAAGGTGGGTTTCCTGGGGGTGGGAGACACCTGGAGATGCTCTGAGGTGGATTTCTTGGGAGGTGGAAGGAGGACACCTGGAGATGTTCTGGGCTTGGACGTGGGGTGGGGTGGGGTGAGGACACCTGGAGATGCTCCAAGGTGGGTTTCTTGGGGGTGGGAAACACCTGGAGATGCTCCAAGGTGGGGTTTCTTGGGGGTGGGAGACACCTGGAGATGCTCTGAGGGGACTTCTTGGGGGGGTTTGAGGACACCTGGAGATGCTCCAAGGTTGGATTGTTGGGGGGTCTGAGGAGGACACCTGGAGATGCTTTGGGGTTGGACATGTCTGGGGTGGGATTGGAACACCTGGAGATGCTCCAAGGTGGGTTTCTTGGGGGGTGGGAAACACCTGGAGATGCTCCAAGGTGGGTTTCCTGGGGGTGGGAGACACCTGGAGATGCTCTGAGGGGACTTCTTGGGAGGTGGAAGGAGGACACCTGGAGATGCTCTGGGGTTGGACGTGGGGTGGGGGTTTGAGGAGGACACCTGGAGATGCTCCAAGGTGGGTTTCTTGGGGGTGGGAAACACCTGGAGATGCTCTGAGGGGACTTCTTGGGAGGTGGAAGGAGGACACCTGGAGATGCTCTGGGGTTGGACGTGGGGTGGGGGTTTGAGGAGGACACCTGGAGATGCTCCAAGGTGGGTTTCTTGGGGGTGGGAGACACCTGGAGATGCTCCAAGGTGGGTTTCTTGGGGGTGGGAGACACCTGGAGATGCTCCAAGGTGGGTTTCTTGGGGGGGGTTGAGGACACCTGGAGATGCTCCAAGGTTGGACTTGTTGAGGGGGTTGAGGGGGACACCTGGAGATGCTCCAAGGTGGGTTTCTTGGGGGTGGGAGACACCTGGAGATGCTCTGAGGGGACTTCTTGGGGGGGGTTGAGGACACCTGGAGATGCTCCAAGGTTGGACTTGTTGAGGGGGTTGAGGGGGACATCTGGAGATGCTCCAAGGTGGGTTTCCTGGGGGTGGGAGACACCTGGAGATGCTCTGAGGTGGATTTCTTGGGAGGTGGAAGGAGGACACCTGGAGATGTTCTGGGCTTGGACGTGGGGGTGGGGTGGGAGGAGGACACCTGGAGATGCTCCAAGGTGGGTTTCTTGGGGGTGGGAGACACCTGGAGATGCTCTGAGGTGGATTTCTTGGGAGGTGGAAGAAGGACACCTGGAGATGTTCTGGGCTTGGACGTGGGGTGGGGTGGGGTGAGGACACCTGGAGATGCTCCAAGGTGGGTTTCTTGGGGGTGGGAAACACCTGGAGATGCTCCAAGGTGGGTTTCTTGGGGGTGGGAGACACCTGGAGATGCTCCAAGGTGGGTTTCTTGGGGGTGGGAGACACCTGGAGATGCTCTGAGGGGACTTCTTGGGGGGGTTTGAGGACACCTGGAGATGCTCCAAGGTTGGACTTGTTGAGGGGGTTGAGGGGGGACACCTGGAGATGCTCCAAGGTGGGTTTCCTGGGGGTGGGAGACACCTGGAGATGCTCCAAGGTGGATTTCTTGGGAGGTGGAAGGAGGACACCTGGAGATGTTCTGGGCTTGGACGTGGGGTGGGGTGGGAGGAGGACACCTGGAGATGCTCCAAGGTGGGTTTCTTGGGGGTGGGAGACACCTGGAGATGCTCTGAGGTGGATTTCTTGGGAGGTGGAAGAAGGACACCTGGAGATGCTCTGGGCTTGGACGTGGGGTGGGGTGGGGTGAGGACACCTGGAGATGCTCCAAGGTGGGTTTCTTGGGGGTGGGAGACACCTGGAGATGCTCCAAGGTGGGTTTCTTGGGGGTGGGAGACACCTGGAGATGCTCTGAGGGGACTTCTTGGGGGGGGTTGAGGACACCTGGAGATGCTCCAAGGTTGGACTTGTCATGGGGTGGCAGGGGGACACTTGGAGATGCTCCAAGGTGGGTTTCTTGGGGGGTTGAGGAGGACACCTGGAGATGCTCTGGGCTTAGACGTGGGGTGGGGTGGGAGGAGGACACCTGGAGATGCTCCAAGGTGGGTTTCCTGGGGGTGGGAAACACCTGGAGATGCTCTGAGGGGACTTCTTGTGGGGGTTTGAGGACACCTGGAGATGCTCCAAGGTTGGATTGTTGGGGGGTCTGAGGAGGACACCTGGAGATGCTCCAAGGTTGGATTGTTGGGTGGTTTGAGGAGGACACCTGGAGATGCTCTGGGGTTGGACATGTCTGGGGTGGGATTGGGACACCTGGAGATGCTCCAAGGTGGGTTTCCTGGGGGTGGAAAAACACCTGGAGATGCTCTGAGGGGACTTCTTGGGGGGGTTTGAGGACACCTGGAGATGCTCCAAGATTGGATTGTTGGGGGGAGTTGAGGAGGACACCTGGAGATGCTCTGAGAGGATTTCTTGGGGGGGTTTGAGGACACCTGGAGATGCTCCGAGGTGGATTTCTTGGGGGGTTTGAGGAGGACACCTGGAGATGCTCTGGGGTTGGACATGTCTGGGGTGGAAGGGGGGACACCTGGAGATGCTCCAAGGTGGGTTTCTTGGGGGTGGGAAACACCTGGAGATGCTCTGAGGGGACTTCTTGGGGGGGTTTGAGGACACCTGGAGATGCTCCAAGGTTGGACTTGTTGAGGGGGTTGAGGGGGACACCTGGAGATGCTCTGAGGGGATTTCTTGGGGGGTTTGAGGAGGACACCTGGAGATGTTCTGGGGTTGGACGTGTCATGGGGTGGCAGGGGGACACCTGGAGATGCTCCGAGGTGGATTTCTTGGGGGTGGGAAACACCTGGAGATGCTCTGAGGGGACTTCTTGGGGGGGGTTGAGGACACCTGGAGATGCTCCAAGGTTGGACTTGTTGGGGGAGTTGAGGGGGACACCTGGAGATGCTCTGAGGGGATTTCTTGGGGGGTTTGAGGAGGACACCTGGAGATGCTCTGGGGTTGGATTTGTCATGGGGTGGCAGGGGGACACCTGGAGATGCTCCAAGGTGGGTTTCTTGGGGCTGGGAAACACCTGGAGATGCTCTGAGGTGGATTTCTTGGGAGGTGGAAGGAGGACACCTGGAGATGCTCTGGGGTTGGATTTGTCATGGGGTGGCAGGGGGACACCTGGAGATGCTCCGAGGTGGATTTCTTGGGGCTGGGAAACACCTGGAGATGCTCTGAGGGGACTTCTTGGGAGGTGGAAGGAGGACACCTGGAGATGCTCTGGGGTTGGACGTGTCATGGGGTGGGAGGAGGACACCTGGAGATGCTCCAAGGTGGGTTTCTTGGGGGTGGGAGACACCTGGAGCTGCTCCAAGGTTGGACTTGGTGGGTGGGTGGGAGGTCCCTCGGGGTCTCCTGGAGGTGGGGGATGGAGCCAACCCCCCCAAGGCTGGCTCTCGGCAGCTTCAGCAACCTGGGCATCCAGTGCGTGAAGAAGAAGGAGATCGAGGTGGCCATCGAGAAGAAGCTGCGCTTGGGCATCGACCCCTTCAGAGGTAGCTGAGACCCCACCAAAAACCCCTCCTCGGGGGGGGTCCCCAGACCAGGGGACGTCCCGGAGCCACCCCATTGGGTGCTGAGGGTCCCGTGTGTCCCCCCACCCCAGCTGGGTCCCTCAAGAACCACCAGGAGGTGGACATGAACGTGGTGAGGATCTGCTTCCAGGCCTCGTACGAGGACGGCGCCGGGCGGACGCGGCACCTCCGCCCCGTGCTCTCGGAACCCATCTTTGACAAGAGTACGGGGGACGGGGGGGACAAGGGGGGGACAAGGGGGGGACAATGGGGGACATGGGGGGACAAGGGGGGACAATGGGGGACATGGGGGGACATGGGGGGGGACAAGGGGGGGACATGGGGGGACAATGGGGGACATGGGGGGGGACATGGGGGGGGACAAGGGGGGACATGGGGGGACATGGGACAATGGGGGGACATGGGGGGACAATGGGGGACAATGGGGGACATGGGGGGACAAGGGGGGACATGGGGGGACATGGGGGGGACAAGGGGGGACATGGGGGGACAATGGGGGGACATGGGGGGACAATGGGGGGACAAGGGGGGACATGGGGGGACAATGGGGGGATATGGGGGGACATGGACCTGGGGGGCACCAGGGCACCAGAAACACCCCCTGGTCCGGGCTCCGGGGGGACCTGTGGGGGGCGGCGCCAGCGGAGTCCTCGCTGGTTCCTCAATGGTTCCTCACCAGTTCCTCTCCAGTTCCTTACTGGTTCCTCTCCGGTTCCTCACTGGTTCCTCACTGGTTTCTTACTGGTTCCTCTCCAGTTCCTCTCCGGTTCCTCACTGGTTTCTTACTGGTTCCTCTCCAGTTCCTCTCCGGTTCCTCACCGGTTCCTCACTGGTTTCTTACTGGTTCCTCTTCAGTTCCTCTCCGGTTCCTCACTGGTTTCTTACTGGTTCCTCTTCAGTTCCTCACTGGTTCCTCACTGGTTCCTCACTGGTTCCTCACTGGTTCCTCTCTAGTTCCTCTCCTGTTCCTCACTGGTTCCTCATTGGTTTTTTACTGGTTTCTCTCCAGTTCCTCACCGGTTACTCACCGGTTCCTCACCGGTTCCTCACCAGTTCCTTTCTGATTCCTCTCCAGTTCCTCACTGGTTCCTCTCCGGTTCCTCTCCAGTTCCTCACCCGTTCCTCACTGGTTCCTCTCCAGTTCCTCTCCAGTTCCTCTCCGGTTCCTCACCGGTTCCTCACCGGTTCCTCTCTGGTTTCTCACCGGTTCCTCTCTGGTTTCTCACCGGTTCCTCTCTGGTTTCTCACCGGTTCCTCTCTGGTTTCTCACCGGTTCCTCTCTGGTTTCTCACCGGTTCCTCTCTGGTTCCTTACTGGTTTCTCTCCAGTTCATCTCCGGTTCCTCTCCAGTTCCTCTCTGGTTCCTCGCCGGTTCCTTCATTAGTTCCTCACTGGTTCCTTACTGGTTCCTCTCCAGTTCCTCACTGGTTCCTTACTGGTTCCTCGTTTCTTTCTGATTCCTCTCCGGTTCCTCTCTGGTTCCTCACTGGTTCCTTACTGGTTTCTTTCCAGTTCCTGACTGGTTCCTCACGGTTGCTCACTGGTTCCTTACTGGTTTCTCTCCAGTTCCTCTCCAGTTCCTGACTGGTTCCTCTCCAGTTCTTCACTGGTTCCTCTCTGGTTCCTTACTGGTTCCTGAACAGTTCCACACCAGTTCCTTACTGGTTCCTGACCAGTTTCTCTTCGGTTCGTTAATGGTTTCTCCCCAGTTCCTCTCCAGTTGTTCACTGGTTCTTCACCGGTTCCTGACCAGTTCCTTACTGGTTCCTCACTGATTCCTGAACAGTTCCTCTCCAGTTCCTTACTGGTTCCTCATCGGTTCCTCTCCAGTTCCTCCCCAGTTTTTCACTGGTTCCTCTCCAGTTCCTCTCTGGTTCCTGAACAGGAATTGAGGTGTTCCAAGGCCCATCCATAGCGTCCCACCATGGGTTGGGTTGGAAGGGACCTCAAGGGCCACCCAATTCCCACCCCCTGCCATGGTTGGGACCCCTCCCAATGGATCAGGGGTTGGAAGGGACCTCAAAGACCTCAGGTTGGACCAGGGGAGGCCCAGATGGGACAGGGAGGTTGGGGTTGGGCTCTTGGCCCAAAGGATGAGAAGAAAGGACCTCAAAGCCCACCCAATTCCCACCCCCTACCATGGACAGGGACCCCTCCCAATGGGTTAGGTGTTCCAAGGCCCATCCGTAGCGTCCCACCATGGTTATGGTTGGAAGGGACCTCAAAGGCCACCCAATTCCCACCCCCTACCATGGACAGCGACACAACCCAATGGATGAGGGGTTGGAAGGGCCCTCAAAGATGACCCAACCCAACCCCTACCATGGACAGCGACACAACCCAATGGATGAGGGGTTGGAAGGGCCCTCAAAGATGACCCAACCCAACCCCTACCATGGACAGCGACACAACCCAATGGATGAGGGGTTGGAAGGGCCCTCAAAGATGACCCAACCCAACCTCTGCCATGGACAGGGACCCCTCCCAATGGATGAGGGGTTGGAAGGGCCCTCAAAGATGACCCAACCCAACCCCTACCATGGACAGGGACACATCCCAATGGATGAGGGGTTGGAAGGGCCCTCAAAGATGACCCAACCCAAACCCCTACCATGGACAGCGACACAACCCAATGGATGAGGGGTTGGAAGGGCCCTCAAAGATGACCCAACCCAACCCCTACCATGGACAGCGACACAACCCAATGGATGAGGGGTTGGAAGGGCCCTCAAAGATGACCCAACCCAACCCCTACCATGGACAGGGACACATCCCAATGGATGAGGGGTTGGAAGGGCCCTCAAAGACCTCAGGTTGGACCAGGGGAGGCCCAGAGTCTCCATCCCTTGGAGGGCTTCAAAGCCCAGGGAGATGAGGTGCTCAGAGAGGTGACAATTGGTCACGTCCAGGGGGTTTGGGGGCTCAGCCTTGGCCGTGGTTGCTCCCCGTAGAGTCGACCAACACCTCGGAGCTGCGGATCTGCCGGATGAACAAGGAGAGTGGTCCCTGCACGGGGGGGGGAGGAGCTCTACCTGCTCTGTGACAAGGTCCAGAAAGGTACCAGGGCCACCAAGGGGGCCACAACCCACCCGGGGAACCTCAGGTGCTGGTGGGACCCCAAGGGACCATGGGGGAACCTTGGGTGGTGGTGGGACCCCAAGGGATGATGGTGGAAACCTTGGGGTGGTGGTGGGACCCCAAGGGACCATGGGGGAACCTTGGGTGGTGGTGAGACCCCAAGGGACCATGGAGGGACCTTGAGGGGTGGTGGGACCCCAAGGGATGATGGTGGGACCTTGGGTGGTGGTGGGACCCCAGGGGACCATGGGGGGACCCCAAGTGTCAATGGAGGGACCCCAAATGACAATGGGGGCATCGGGTGCTGGTGGGACCCAAGTGCCGATGGAGGGACTTTGGGTGCTGGTGGGACCCCCAAGTGATGGTGGAGGGACCCCAAGTGATGATGGGTGCACCTTGGGTGCTGGTGGGACCCCAAGTGACACTGGGGGGGCGTTGGGTGCTGGTGGGACCCCAAGTGACACTGGGGGGGCGTTGGGTGCTGGTGGGACCCCAAGTGCCGATGGAGGGACCTTGGGTGCTTGGTGGGACCCCAAGTGACGTTGGGGGGACCCCAAGTGACGTTGGGGGGACCCCAAGTGACGATGGGTGCACCTTGGGTGCTGGTGGGACCCCAAGTGACAATGGGGGGACCCCAAGTGACGATGGGTGCACCTTGGGTGCTGGTGGACCCCAAGTGCCGATGGAGGGACCTTGGGTGCTGGTGGGACCCCAAGTGACGATGGGGGGACCCCAAATGACGATGGGTGCACCTTGGGTGCTGGTGGGACCCCAAGTGACGATGGGGGGACCCCAAGTGACGATGGGTGCACCTTGGGTGCTGGTGGGACCCCAAGTGACGATGGGGGGACCCCAAGTGACGATGGGTGCACCTCGGGTGCTGGTGGAACCCCAAGTGCCGATGGAGGGACCTTGGGTGCTGGTGGGACCCCAAGTGACAATGGGGGGACCCCAAGTGACGATGGGTGCACCTTGGGTGCTGGTGGGACCCCAAGTGCCGATGGAGGGACCTTGGGTGCTGGTGGGACCCCAAGTGACGATGGGGGGACCCCAAATGACGATGGGTGCACCTTGGGTGCTGGTGGGACCCCAAGTGACGATGGGGGGACCCCAAGTGACGATGGGTGCACCTTGGGTGCTGGTGGGACCCCAAGTGACGATGGGGGGACCCCAAGTGACGATGGGTGCACCTCGGGTGCTGGTGGAACCCCAAGTGCCGATGGAGGGACCTTGGGTGCTGGTGGGACCCCAAGTGACAATGGGGGACCCCAAGTGACGATGGAGGGACCCCAAGTGCCGATGGAGGGACCTTGGGTGCTGGTGGGACCCCAAGTGACGTTAGAGGGACTCCAAATGACAATGGTGCACCTTGGGTGCTGGTGGGACCCCAAGTGACGATGAGGGACCCCAAATGACAATGGGTGCACCTTGGGTGCTGGTGGGACCCCAAGTGACGATGAGGGGACCCCCAAATGACAATGGGTGCACCTTGGGTGCTGGTGGGACCCCAAGTGACGATGGGTGCACCTTGGGTGCTGGTGGGACCCCAAGTGACGATGGGGGGACCCCAAGTGACGATGGGTGCACCTTGGGTGCTGGTGGGACCCCAAGTGCCGATGGAGGGACCTTGGGTGCTGGTGGGACCCCAAGTGACGATGGGGGGACCCCAAGTGACAATGGAGGGACCCAAATGACAACGGGTGCACCTTGGGTGCTGGTGGGACCCCAAGTGACGTTGGTGGGATCCCAAATGACGATGGGTGCACCTCGGGTGCTGGTGGAACCCCAAGTGCCGATGGAGGGACCTTGGGTGCTGGTGGGACCCAAAGTGACGATGGGGGGACCCCAAATGACGATGGGTGCACCTTTGGTGCTGGTGGGACCCCAAGTGCCGATGGAGGGACCTTGGGTGCTGGTGGGACCCCAAGTGACAATGGGGGGACCCCAAGTGACGATGGGTGCACCTTGGGTGCTGGTGGGACCCCAAGTGCCGATGGAGGGACCTTGGGTGCTGGTGGGACCCCAAGTGACGATGGAGGGACCCCAAGTGGACGATGGGTGCACCTTGGGTGCTGGTGGGACCCCAAGGGACGATGGAGGGACCCCAAGTGCCGATGGAGGAACCCCAAGTGACGATGGGTGCACCTTGGGTGCTGGTGGGACCCCAAGTGACGATGGGGGGACCCCAAGTGACAATGGAGGGACCCCAAATGACGATGGGTGCACCTTGGGTGCTGGTGGGACCCCAAGTGACGATGGGGGGACCCCAAGTGACAATGGAGGGACCCAAATGACGATGGGTGCACCTTGGGTGCTGGTGGGACCCCAAGGGACGACGGAGGGTCCTTGGGTGCTGGTGGGACCCCAAGTGACGATGGGGGGACCCCAAGTGACAATGGGGGGACCCCAAATGACAATGGGTGCACCTTGGGTGCTGGTGGGACCCCAAGTGACGTTGGTGGGACCCCAAATGACAATGGGTGCACCTTGGGTGCTGGTGGGACCCCAAGTGACGTTGGTGGGACCCAAATGACAACGGGGGCACCTCGGGTGCAGGTGAGGGCTTTGGAGGGCGCCCTGGGTGCAGGTTCTGGGGTGCTGTGGGTGCTGGGTTGGGGGGGGGGTGGTCCCGGTCCCTCGACGCCCTCGTCTCCGCAGAGGACATCGCGGGTGGTTTTCCGGAAGGAGGCGTGGGAAGCGCGGGCGGATTTCTCGCAGGCCGACGTCCACCGCCAGGTCGCCATCGTCTTCAAGACCCCCCCTTACCAACACCTGGAGCTGGTGGAACCCGTGGAGGTCGAGGTGTTCCTACGGCGCCTGACGGACAGCGTCTGCAGCGAGCCTTCCGCTTCACCTACCTGCCCCGAGACCACGGTGAGGGGCCACCGGGGGTGGTAGGGAACGGGACCCCCCCCCCCCCCGGGTGGTGGTGGTGGTGGTGGGGGTGGGTGGGTGGGGGGAAAGGTGGGGTGGGGATGGTGGAGAAGGGGACGTGGGGTGGGGAAAGGACCCCAAGGGGGATGGGGTGGGACCTGTGGGGTGGGAATGGGACCCTAAGGGGTGGGGTGGGGCCTGTGGGGTGGGGAGAGGACCCCAAGGGTGGGGTGGGACCCATGGGGTGGGGAGGAGGACCCCAAGGGTGGGTGGGTGGGCCTGTGGGGTGGGAATGGGACCCCAGGGGTGGGGTGGGGCCTGTGGGGTGGGAATGGGACCCTAAGGGGTGGGGTGGGGCCTGTGGGGTGGGGAGAGGACCCCAAGGGTGGGGGTGGGGGCCTGTGGGGTGGGAATGGGACCCCAGGGGTGGGGTGGGGCCCACGGGGTGGGGAGAGGACCCCAAGGGTGGGGTGGGGCCTGTGGGGTGAAAATGGGACCACAAGGTTGAGGTGTGGTCCATGGGGTGGGGAGAGGACCCCAAGGTTGGGGTGGGACCCATGGGGTGGGGTGAGGGGTCTAAGGATGGGGACACAGGGTGGGGTGGGACCCATGGGGTGGAAATGGGACCCCAAGGGTGGGGTGGGGCCCATGGAGAGGGGACATGGGGTGGGGGAAAGGACCCCAACGTTGGGGTGTGACCTGTGGGGTGGGAATGGGACCCCAAGTTTGGGATGGGACCCTTGGGGTGGAGAGAGGACCCTAAGGTTGAGGTGGGACCCATGGGGTGGGGTGAGGGGTCTAAGGATGGGGACACGGGGTGGGGAGAGGACCCCAAGGGGTGGGAATGGGACCCAAGGGGTGGGTGTGACCCATGGGGTGTGAATGGGACCCCAAGGGGTGGGTGTGACCCATGGAGAGGTGAGGGGACCCCAGGGGTGGGGTGGGGCCCATGGGGTGGGAACAGGACCCTTGGGGTGGGGTGTGGACCATGGAGAGGGGATGGGACCCCTGGGGTGGGGATGTGACCCATGGGGTGGGGAGAGGACCCCAAGGGTTGGGTGGGGCCCATGGGGTGGAAATGGGACCCCAAGGGGTGGGGTGGGACCCTTGGGGTGGGGAGAGGACCCCTGGGGTGGGTGTGGCCCATGGAGCATGGAGAGGACCCCAAGGCTGAGGTGTGACCCATGGGGTGGGATGAGGGGTCTAAGGATGGGGACAGGGAGTGGGGAGAGACCCCAAGGGGTGGGATGGGACCCCTGGGGTGGGAATGGGACCCCAAGGGGTGGGGTGGGGCCCTTGGAGAGGGGATGGGACCCCTGGGGTGGGGACAGGACACCAAGGTTGAGGTGTGACCCATGGGGTGGGGAGAGGACCCCAAGGGTGGGGTTTGACCCATGGGGTGGGGGTGAGGGGTCTAAGGATGGGGACAGGGAGTGGGGAGAGGACCCCAAGGGGGTGGGTTGTGACCCATGGAGAGGGAATGGGACCCCAGGGGTGCGGTGAGGCCCATGGAGAGGGGATGGGACCCCTGGGGTGGGGTGGGGCCCGTGGGGTGGGGACAGGACCCCAATGTTGAGATGTAACCCATGAGGTGGAGAGAGGACCCCAATGTTGGGGTGGCACCCATGGGGTGGGGAGAGGACCCCAAGGGTGGGGTTTGACCCATGGGGTGGGATGAGGGGTCTAAGGATGGGGACAGGGAGTGGGAGAGGACCCCAAAGGGTTGGGTGTGACCCATGGGGTGGGAACGGGACCCCAGGGGTGGGGTGGGACCCTTGGGGTGGGGAGAGGACCCCAAGGGTTGGGTGTGGCCCATGGAGAGGGGATATGGGGTGGGGGAAAGGACCCCAACGTTGGGGTCGTGATCTGTGGGGTGGGAATGGGACCCCAAGGTTGGGATGGGACCCTTGGGGTGGAGAGAGGACCCTAAGGTTGAGATGGGACCCATGGGGTGGGGGTGAGGGGTCTAAGGATGGGGACACGGGGTGGGGAGAGGACCCCAAGGGGTGGGAATGGGACCCCAAGGGGTGGGTGTGACCCATGGAGAGGTGAGGGGACCCCAGGGGTGGGGTGGGGCCCGTGGGGTGGAACGGGACTCCAAGGTTGGGGTGGGACCCATGGGGTGGGAACAGGACCCTTGGGGTGGGGTGTGGACCATGGAGAGGTGATGGGACCCCTGGGGTGGGGATGTGACCCATGGGGTGGGGAGAGGACCCCAAGGGTTGGGTGGGGCCCATGGGGTGGAAATGGGACCCCAAGGGGTGGGGTGGGACCCTTGGGGGGGAGAGGACCCCTGGGGTGGGTGTGGCCCATGGAGCATGGAGAGGACCCCAAGGTTGAGGTGTGACCCATGGGGTGGGATGAGGGGTCTAAGGATGGGGACAGGGAGTGGAGGAGAGACCCCAAGGGGTGGGATGGGACCCCTGGGGTGGGAATGGGACCCCAAGGGGTGGGGTGGGGCCCTTGGAGAGGGGATGGGACCCTGGGGTGGGGACAGGACACCAAGGTTGAGGTGTGACCCATGGGGTGGGGAGAGGACCCCAATGTTGGGGTGGGGACCCATGGGGTGGGGAGAGGGGGTCTAAGGATGGGGACAGGGGGTGGGGAGAGGACCCCAAGGGGTGGGGTGTGACCCATGGAGAGGGAATGGGACCCCTGGGGTGGGGTGGGGCCCACGGGGTGGGGAGAGGACCCCAATGTTGGGGTGGCACCCATGGGGTGGGGGAGAGGACCCCAAGGGTGGGATGGGACCCTTAGGGTGGGGAGAGGACCCCAAGGGTGGGGTTTGACCCATGGGGTGGGGTGAGGGGTCTAAGAATGGGGACAGGGGGTGGGGAGAGGACCCCAAGGGGTTGGGTGTGACCCATGGAGAGGGATGGGACCCCAAGGGGTGCGGTGAGGCCCATTGAGAGGGGATGGGACCCCTGGGGTGGGGCCCGTTGGGTGGGGAGAGGACCCCAATGTTGAGATGTGACCCATGAGGTGTGAGAGGAGGACCCCAATGTTGGGGTGGCACCCATGGGGTGGGGAGAGGACCCCAAGGGTGGGGTTTGACCCATGGGGTGGGATGAGGGGTCTAAGGATGGGGACAGGGAGTGGGGAGAGGACCCCAAGGACGGGTTTGGGACCCCTGGGGTGGGACCCATTGGGTGGGGACAGGACCCCAAGGCTGGTGGTGACCCCTGGGGTGGGGAGAGGACCCCAAGGACGGGTTGGGACCCCTGGGGTGGGACCCATTGGGTGGGGACAGGACCCCAAGGCTGGTGGTGACCCCTGGGGTGGGGAGAGGACCCCAAGGACGGTTGTGGACCCCTGGGGTGGGACCCATTGGGTGGGGACAGGACCCCAAGGCTGGTGGTTGACCCCTGGGGTGGGGGAGAGGACCCCAAGGACGGGTTGGGACCCCTGGGGTGGGACTCATTGGGTGGGAAGAGGACCCCAAGGCTGGTGGTGACCCCTGGGGTGGGGAGAGGACCCAAGGTTGAGGTGTGACCCATGGGGTGGGAGAGGACCCCAAGGGTGGGGTTTGACCCATGGGGTGGGATGAGGGGTCTAAGGATGGGAACAGGGAGTGGGGAGAGGACCCCAAGGGGTGGGATGGGACCCCTGGGGTGGGGAGAGGACCCCAAGGGGTGTGGTGGGACCCCTGGGGTGGGACCCATTGGGTGGGGAGAGGACCCCAAGGCTGGTGGTGACCCATGGGGTGGGGAGAGGACCCCAAGGGTGGGGTTTTGACCCATGGGTGGGGGTGAGGGGTCTAAGGATGGGGACAGGGAGTGGGGAGAGGACCCCGGGGGGTGGGATGGGACCCATGGGGTGGGGATGGGACCCCAAGGGTGGGGGGGGCCCGTGGGGTGGGGACAGGACCCCTGGGGTGGGATGGGACCCCTGGGGTGGGGAGAGGGACCCCTGGGTGGGGTTTGACCCATGGGGTGGGATGAGGGGTCTAAGGATGGGGACAGGGATGGGGAGAGACCCCAAGGACAGGTTGGGACCCTGGGGTGGGACCCATTGGGTGGGGACAGGACCCCAAGGCTGGTGGTGACCCCTGGGGTGGGGAGAGGGATCTAAGGATGGGGACAGGGAGTGGGGGAGAGGACCCCAAGGGGTGGGGTGGGACCCCTGGGGTGGGAATGGGACCCCAAGGGGTTGGGTGTGACCCATGGTGTGGGAATGGGACCCCAGGGGTGGGGTGGGGCCCATGGAGAGGGGATGGGACCCCTGGGGTGGGGAGAGGACCCCAAGGACGTGTTGGGACCCCTGGGGTGGGACCCCTGGGTGGGGTGAGGACCCCAAGGCTGTTGGTGACCCCTGGGGTGGTGACAAGGGTGCTGAGGCTGGTGGGGGGGGGGGGGGGGGCAGATCTATGGGAGGGTGCTGAGTCTCCAAGCTTGAAACCCACCCCCCCCACACACCCTGGGTGCTGGGTGAAGGCCCCTGGGGGTGGGTTTGACATTGGGTGGGGTGGGTGGGGGGGGGGGTTGGGGGGGTCCTGTCCCCTCGTGTCCCCCCCCAACCCTGACCCCCTCCCTGCAGACGCCTACGGGGTGAACGTCAAGAGGAAGCGAGGGATGCCCGACGTCCTGGAGGAGCTCTCGGGCTCAGGTTGGGTGCTGGGGGGACCCCCTGGGGTGTGGGGGGGGGCAATTCTTGGGGTTCCCCCACCCCCTGAACCCCTGAACCCCACTTTTCCCCCCTTCCCCCCCCCCCAGATCCGTAACGGGATCGAAGCCAAGCGGAGGAAGAAGCCACCAGGGTACCTGGAGCACTTTGCCCCGGTGGCAGGTGGGGACAGGGTGGGGAGGGGCACCCAGAGGTGGGAGGGGTGTTGGGTGGACCCCCCCCCCCAGGGTGGGAGATGTGTCCAGGGACCCCCACCCCACCCCCACCCCCCCCGAGGGCTGGGGGAGAGGCCCCCCCGGGACCTTCCCTTCCCCTTGTCATCTCCCCCCACCCTTGGGAGAGGCCCCTGGGGACCCCCTCCAACCCCCCCCCCCAATCTCCCCCCCACCCTTGGGAGAGGCCCCTGGGGACCCCCACCTCCACCCCCCACCCGGAGTCACCCCCACCCTTGTGAACCCCCCCCTTGGGGTCACCCCCACCCTTGGGAGAGGCCCCAGGGGGACCCCCCCCCCCCCCCAGAGTCACCCCCACCCTTGGGAACCCCGCCTTGGGGTCACCCCCACCCTTGGGAAAGGGCCCTGGGAACCCCCTCCTCCACCCCCCACCCAGGGTCACCCCCACCCTTGGGAAAGGCCCCTGGGGGTCCCCACCCACTGATGTCACCCCCACCCCTTTGGGATCCCCCCCCACCCTTAGGAGAGGCCCCTGGGGACCCCCTCCAACCCCCCCCCCCCAGAGTCACCCCCACCCTTGGGAACCCCCCCTTGGGGTCACCCCCACCCTTGGGAAAGGCCCTGGGGGTCCCCACCCACTGATGTCACCCCCACCCCTTTGGGATCCCCCCCCCACCCTTAGGAGAGGCCCCTGGGGACCCCCTCCAACCCCCCCCCCACCCAGAGTCACCCCCACCCTTGGGAACCCCCCCCTCGGGGTCACCCCCACCCTTGGGAGACGCCCCTGGGGGTCCCCACCCACTGATGTCACCCCCACCCCTTTGGGATCCCCCCCCCACCCTTGGGAGAGGCCCCTGGGGACCCCCTCCAACCCCCCCCCCCCCCAGAGTCACCCCCACCCTTGGGAACCCCGCCTTGGGGTCACCCCCACCCTTGGGAAAGGCCCCTGGGGTCCCCACCCACTGATGTCACCCCCACCCCTTTGGGATCCCCCCCCCACCCTTAGGAGAGGCCCCTGGGGACCCCCTCCAACCCCCCCCCCCAGAGTCACCCCCACCCTTGGGAACCCCCCCTTGGGGTCACCCCCACCCTTGGGAGACGCCCCTGGGGGTCCCCACCCACTGATGTCACCCCCACCCTTGGGAGAGGCCCCTGGGGATCCCCTGCAACCCCCCCCACCCAGAGTCACCCCCACCCTTGGGAACTCCCCTTTGGGGTCACCCCCCACCCTTGGTGATGCCCCTGGGGGTCCCCACCCACTCATGTCCCCCCCACCCTTGGGAACCCCCCCTCGGGGTCACCCCCACCCTTAGGAACCCCCCCCCTCGGGGTCACCCCACCCTTGGGAGATGCCCCTGGGGGTCCCCACCCACTCATGTCACCCCCACCCTTGGGAACCCCCCCCTCGGGGTCACCCCCCACCCTTGGGAGAGGCCCCTGGGGACCCCCCTCCTCCACCCCCCACCCAGGGTCACCCCCACCCTTGGGAGAGGCCCCTGGGGATCCCCTGCAACCCCCCCACCCAGGGTCACCCCCACCCTTGGGAACCCCCCCTCGGGTTCACCCCCACCCTTGGGAGAGGCCCCTGGGGGTCCCCACCCACTGATGTCACCCCCACCCCTTTGGGATCCCCCCCCCACCCTTAGGAGAGGCCCCTGGGGACCCCCTCCAACCCCCCCCCCCCCCAGAGTCACCCCCACCCTTGGGAACCCCCCCTTGGGGTCACCCCCACCCTTGGGAAAGGCCCCTGGGGGTCCCCACCCACTGATGTCACCCCCACCCTTGGGAGAGGCCCCTGGGGACCCCCTCCAACCCCCCCCCACCCAGAGTCACCCCCACCCTTGGGAACCCCCCCCTCGGGGTCACCCCCAAGGTGTGGGAGAACCCCTGGGGTCACCCTGAGGGTTTGGGAGAGCCCCCAGGGCCCCCCCCCGACCCTGAGGTCACCCCAAGACCTTTGAGAGCCCCCAAGGACCCCCCCAAGGCCCTGAGGTCACCCCAAGACCTGGGAGAGCCCCCAGGGACCCCCCAGGACCCTGAGGTCACCCCAAGACCTGGGAGGGCCCCCCCAAGGCCCTGAGGTCACCCCAAGACCTGGGAGGGGCCCCCAAGGCCCTGAGGTCACCCCAAGACCTTTGAGAGGCCCAAGGACCCCACAGGACCTTGAGGTCACCCCAAGACCTTTGAGAGCCCCAAGGACCCCCCACGACCCTGAGGTCACCCCAAGACCTTTGAGAGCCCCCAAGGATCCCCCCAGTGGCCCTGAGGTCACCCCAAGACCTGACAGGGCCCCTGAGGTCACCCCAAGACCTTTGAGAGCCCCCAAGGACCCCCCAAGGCCCTGATGTCACCCCAAGACCTGGGAGAACCCCCAGGGATCCCCCCACGACCCTGAGGTCACCCCAAGACCTTTGAGAGCCCCCAAGGACCCCCCCAGTGGCCCTGAGGTCACCCCAAGACCTGGGAGGGCGCCCCCAAGGCCCTGATGTCACCCCAAGACCTTTGAGAGCCCCAAGGACCCCCCCAGTGGCCCTGAGGTCACCCCAAGACCTGGGAGAACCCCCAGGGACCCCCCCACGACCCTGAGGTCACCCCAAGACATGAGAGAGCCCCCAATGGCCCTGAGGTCACCCCAAGAACTGAGAGGCCCCCCCATGACCCTGAGGTCACCCCAAGACCTGGGAGAGCCCCCCCAAGGCCCTGAGATCACCCCAAGACCTTTGAGAGCCCCAAGGACCCCCCAGGACCCTGAGGTCACCCCAAGACCTGGGAGAACCCCCAGGGACCCCCCCACGACCCTGAGGTCACCCCAAGACCTGGGAGAGCCCCGAGGCCCCCCCCCATGACCCTGAGGTCACCCCAAGACCTTTGAGAGCCCCCAAGGACTCCCCCAATGGTCCTGAGGTCACCCCAAGACCTGACAGGGCCCCTGAGGTCACCCCAAGACCTTTGAGAGCCCCCAGGGCCCCCCACGACCCTGAGGTCACCCCAAGACCTTTGAGAGCCCCCAAGGCCCCCCCAATGGCCCTGAGGTCACCCCAAGACCTGGGAGGCCCCCAATGGCCCTGAGGTCACCCCAAGACCTTTGAGAGCCCCAGGGACCCCCCAGGACCCTGAGGTCACCCCAAGACCTGGGAGAACCCCCAGGGACCCCCCCACGACCCTGAGGTCACCCCAAGACCTTTGAGAGCCCCCAAGGACCCCCCCAGTGGCCCTGAGGTCACCCCAAGACCTGGGAGGGCCCCCCCACGGCCCTGAGGTCACCCCAAGACGTGGGAGAACCCCCAGGGACCCCCCCCACGACCCTGAGGTCACCCCAAGACATGAGAGAGCCCCCAATGGCCCTGAGGTCACCCCAAGACCTTTGAGAGCCCCAAGGCCCCCCACCATGACCCTGAGGTCACCCCCAAGACCTGGGAGGCCCCCCCCACGACCCTGAGGTCACCCCAAGACCTTTGAGAGCCCCCAAGGACCCCCCAGGACCTTGAGGTCACCCCAAGACCTTTGAGAGCCCCCAAGGACCCCCCCCACGACCCTGAGGTCACCCCAAGACATGAGAGAGCCCCCAATGGCCCTGAGGTCACCCCAAGAACTGGAGGCCCCCCCATGACCCTGAGGTCACCCCAAGACCTTTGAGAGCCCCCAAGGCCCCCCCAATGGCCCTGAGGTCACCCCAAGACCTGGGAGGGCCCCCAATGGCCCTGAGGTCACCCCAAGACCTTTGAGAGCCCCAGGGACCCCCCAGGACCCTGAGGTCACCCCAAGACCTGGAGAACCCCCAGGGACCCCCCCACGACCCTGAGGTCACCCCAAGACATGAGAGAGCCCCCAATGGCCCTGAGGTCACCCCAAGAACTGGGAGGCCCCCCCATGACCCTGAGGTCACCCCAAGACCTTTGAGAGCCCCCAAGGACCCCCCCAATGGCCCTGAGGTCACCCCAAGACCTGGGAGGGCCCCTCTAGGCCCTGATGTCACCCCAAGACCTTTGAGAGCCCCAGGCCCCCCCCACGACCCTGAGGTCACCCCAAGACCTGGGAGAGCCCCAATGGCCCTGAGGTCACCCCAAGACATGGGAGGGCCCCCCCATGACCCTGAGGTCACCCCAAGACCTTTGAGAGCCCCAAGGACCCCCCAGGACCCTGAGGTCACCCCAAGACCTGGGAGAACCCCCAGGGACCACCCCACGACCCTGAGGTCACCCCAAGACCTGGGAGGGCTCCCCCAAGGACCCCCCAAAGCCCTGATGTCACCCCAAGACCTGGGAGAACCCCCAGGGACCCCCCCACGACCCTGAGGTCACCCCAAGACCTGGGAGAGCCCCCAGGGTCCCCCTACGACCCTGAGGTCACCCCAAGACCTGGGAGGGCCCCCCAAGGCCCTGAGGTCACCCCAAGACCTTTGAGAGCCCCAAGGACCCCCCAAAGCCCTGATGTCACCCCAAGACCTGGGAGAACCCCCAGGGACCCCCCCACGACCCTGAGGTCACCCCAAGACCTTTGAGAGCCCCCAAGGACTCCCCCAATGGTCCTGAGGTCACCCCAAGACCTGACAGGGCCCCTGAGGTCACCCCAAGACCTTTGAGAGCCCCCAGGGCCCCCCCACGACCCTGAGGTCACCCCAAGACCTTTGAGAGCCCCCAAGGCCCCCCCAATGGCCCTGAGGTCACCCCAAGACCTGGGAGGGCCCCCAATGGCCCTGAGGTCACCCCAAGACCTTTGAGAGCCCCAGGGACCCCCCAGGACCCTGAGGTCACCCCAAGACCTGGGAGAACCCCCAGGGACCCCCCCACGACCCTGAGGTCACCCCAAGACCTGGGAGCCCCCAGGGACCCCCCAGGACCCTGAGGTCACCCCAAGACCTGGGAGGGCCCCCAAGGACCCCCCACGACCCTGAGGTCACCCCAAGACCTTTGAGAGCCCCCAGGGCCCCCCCACGACCCTGAGGTCACCCCAAGACCTTTGAGAGCCCCAAGGCCCCCCCAATGGCCCTGAGGTCACCCCAAGACCTGGGAGAACCCCCAGGGACCCCCCCACGACCCTGAGGTCACCCCAAGACCTGGGAGGGCCCCCAAGGACCCCCCACGACCCTGAGGTCACCCCAAGACCTTTGAGAGCCCCCAAGGACCCTGAGGTCACCCCAAGACCTGGGAGGGCCCCCAGGGCCCCCCCACGACCCTGAGGTCACCCCAAGACCTTTGAGAGCCCCCCGGGGTCACCCCAAGGGCTGGGATTCACCCTTGGGGTCCCCCAGAACCCGATGTCCCCCCCTCCCCGGGAGGAAAAGTGGGGGGTGGGGGATGGTGATGTCATGAGGGGGCCCCCCCAAACCCCCCCCAAACCCCCCTGAACCCCCCCAAACCCCCCCCGAACCCCTCTTTCCCTCAGACGACGCCTTCGCCCTCTTGGCCGGAGCCGCGGAGCCCCTGGACGCGCTGACTCAGCTCTACGGCCCCTTGGTGCCCCCCCCCCGGGGGTTTCTGCCCCCCCCGGACCCCCCCCTCGATTTCCCGGCCCCTTTGGGTCCCGAGCTCCTGGCTGAGCCCCTCTGTGCCCCCCCCTTGGACCCCCACCCCACCCCCAGCCTCGTGGGCACCCACATGTTCCCAGGGCACCCCCCGCGAGACCGACCTGTGCCTGGGGGACCCCTGAACCCACCCACCCCACCCCCACCCCCCGGGGGTGGGGGGACCCCCAAATTAACCCCCACCCTAGAGAGGCCAAGCTCGACTTGGGGTGCCCCCCCCCCCCCCCCCAGGACTCCCACCCCCAGCCTCTTGGGCACCCCTGGGGGACCCCTGAAGCCCCCCCGGGGGTGGGGGGACCCCTGAGCACCCCCGGGGGTGGGGGAACCCCAAATTAACCCCCACCCTAGAGAGGCCAAGCTCGACTTGGGGTGCCCCCCCCCCCCCCCAGGACCCCCACCCCCAGCCTTGTGGGGACCCCTGGGGGACCCCCGAGGGTGTGGGGACCCCAAAACCGACCCCCACCCTTGGACCCCCCCCCCCCAGCCTTCTGGGCACCCCTGGGGGACCCCTGAGCACCCCCCCGGGGGTGGGGGGACCCCCAAACCAACCCCCACCCTAGAGAGGCCAAACTCGACTTGGGGTGCCCCCCCAGGACCCCCAACCCAGTCCCAGCCTTGTGGACACCCCTGAGCACCCCCCGGGGGTGGGGGGACCCCAAAACCACCCCCCACCCTTGGACCCCCCCCCCCCCAGTCTTCTGGGCACCCCTGGGGGACCCCTGAAGACCCCCCCGGGGTGGGGGAACCCCTGAGCACCCCCCGGGGGTGGGGGGAACCCCCAAACCAACCCCCACCCTAGAGAGGCCAACCTTGACCTGGGGTGCCCCCCCCCAGGACCCCCCATCTCACCCCCAGCCTCATGGGGACCCCTGAGCCCCCACCCCCCGTGGGATAGGGGGGGCACCCCAAAACCACCCCCTCCCCGAGGAACCCACCCTAGAACTGAGGGGGGGCCCCTAAAATCACCTCCCCCCCCCCAATAAGGCCAATGTGGACCTGGGGGGCCCCCAAAACCACCCCCCCACCCCGAGGGACCCACCTAGACCTGGGGGGCACCCCAAAACCACCACCCCCCGCCCCGAGGAACCCACCCTAGACCTGGGGGGCACCCCAAAACCACCCTCCCCACCCTGAGGAGGCCAATCTGGACCTGGGGGGCCCCCAAAACCACCACCCCCCACCCCGAGGGACCCACCCTAGACCTGGGGGGCACCCCAAAACCACCCCCCCCCCACCCTAGACCTGTGGGGCACCCCAAAACCACCCTCCCCACCTTGAGGAGGCCAATGTGGACCTGGGGGGCCCCCAAAACCACCCCCCCACCCTTAGGAGCCCAACCTAGACCTGGGGGCACCCCAAAACCACCACCCCCACCCTGAGGAGGCCAATCTGGACCTCGGGGCACCCCAAAACCACCCCCCCGACCCCGAGGAACCCACCCTAGACCTGAGGGGGGGCCCCTAAAATCACCTCCCCCCCCCCAATGAAGCCAATTTGGCCTTGGGGGCCCCCCAAAACCACCCCCCCTCAAGGAGCCCAACCTAGACCTGGGGGGCACCCCAAAACCACCCCCCCCACCCCGAGGCACCCACCCTAGACCTGAGGGGGGGCCCCTAAAATCACCTCCCCCTCCCCAATGAGGCCAATGTGGACCTGGGGGGCCCCCAAAACCACCCCCCCACCCTGAGGAGGCCAATCTAGACCTGGGGGGCACCCCAAAACCACCACCCCCACCCTGAGGAGGCCAATCTGGACCTCGGGGCACCCCAAAACCACCCCCCCTCAAGGAGCCCAACCTAGACCTGGGGGCACCCCAAAACCACCACCCCCCACCCCGAGAAACCCACCCTAGACCTGGGGGGCACCCCAAAACCACCCTCCCCACCCTTAGGAGCCCAACCTAGACCTGGGGGCACCCCAAAACCACCACCCCCACCCTGAGGAGGCCAATCTGGACCTCGGGGCACCCCAAAACCACCCCCCTGACCCCGAGGGACCCACCCTAGACCTGGGGGGCACCCCAAAACCACCCTCCCCACCCCAAGGAGGCCAATGTGGACCTGGGGGGCCCCCAAAACCACCCCCCCCACCCTGAGGAGCCCAACCTAGACCTGGGGGGCACCCCAAAACCACCACCCCCCACCCCGAGGCACCCACCCTAGACCTGAGGGGGGGCCCCTAAAATCACCTCCCCCCCCCCAATGAGGCCAATGTGGACCTGGGGGCACCCCAAAACCACCCCCCTGACCCCGAGGGACCCACCCTAGACCTGGGGGGCACCCCAAAACCACCCTCCCCACCCTGAGGAGGCCAATGTGGACCTGGGGGGTCCCCAAAACCACCCCCCCCACACCCTGAGGGACTTGGGGGACCCCTGACACCCCCCACCCCCCGAGGTGAGGGGCACCCCAATTCCCCCCCCCCCGAGCTGGCTGGTCCTGCTGGGGTGCACGGAGCCCCCCAAAAAGCCCCCCCCCCCCCCTTTGAGCCGCTTTGCACTATATTTATGGGGGGGTCCCGGGGGTTTTGGGGGGTCCTGGGGGGGGGGGGGGGAGCAGGGAATAAAGCTCTGGATCGATCCCAGTCTAATCCTGCACTGGGGGGGGGGGGCTGGGATACTGGGAGAACTGGTTCCTGAGGGAATCCCCACTGGGAAACCCCGGGGAATCCCGGGTGCTGGGAATTTCACCCCAAAAATGTGATTTTTCATCCCAAATCTCCTCAAAAATGTGATTTTCAACCCAAATCCCCTCAAAACCCCCCAAAAAATGTAATTTTTCATCCCAAATCTCCTCAAAAGTGCCCCAAAAATGTGATTTTCAACCCAAATCCCCTCTCAAATACCCCAAAAATGTGATTTTTTTCAACCCAAATCCCCTCACAAATAACCCAAAACCATGATTTTCACCCCAAATCCCCCACAAATGCCCCCAAAAATGTTCTTTTCACCCCAAATCCCCTCTCAAATGCCCCAAAACATGAGTTTCATCCCAAATCCCCTCAAAAAAAACCCAAAAATGTGATTTTTATCCCAAATCCCCTCACAAATACCCCAAAAATGTGATTTTCATCCAAAATCCCCTCTCAAATACCCCCAAAATGTGATTTTTCATCCCAAATCCCCTCACAAATAGCCCAAAACCATGATTTTCACCCCAAATCCCCCACAAATGCCCCAAAAATGTTCTTTTCACCCCAAATCCCCTCTCAAATGCCCCAAAAACGACTTTCATCCCAAATCTCTTCAAAAATAACCCAAAAATTGATTTTCATCCAAAATCCCTTCAAAAATTCCAAAAAAATGTGATTTTCAACCCAGATCCCCTCTCAAAAACCCCAAAAACATGATTTTCATCCCAAATCCCCTCCAAAACCCCCCAAAAATGTGATTTTTATCCCAAATCCCCTCACAAATACCCAAAAATGTGATTTTTTCATCCCAAATCCCCTCTCAAATAGCCCAAAACCATGATTTTCACCCCAAATCCCCCACAAATGCCCCCAAAAATGTTCTTTTCAACCCAAATCCCCTCTCAAATGCCCCAAAACATGAGTTTCATCCCAAATCCCCTCAAAAAAAAACCCAAAAATGTGATTTTCACCCCAAATCCCCCACAAATGCCCCCAAAAATGTTTTCACCCCAAATCCCCTCTCAAATGCCCCAAAAACATGACTTTCATCCCAAATCTCTTCAAAAATAACCCAAAAATTGATTTTCATCCCAAATCCCCTCAAAAATACCCCAAAAACGTGACTTTCATCCCAAATCCCCTCCAAAACCCCCCCAAAAATGTGATTTTTATCCCAAATCCCCTCACAAATACCCAAAAATGTGATTTTCATCCAAAATCCCCTCTCAAATACCCCCAAAATGTGATTTTTTCATCCCAAATCCGCTCACAAATAGCCCAAAACCATGATTTTCACCCCAAATCCCCCACAAATGCCCCCAAAAATGTTCTTTTCACCCAAAATCCCCTCTCAAATGCCCCAAAACATGAGTTTCATCCCAAATCCCCTCAAAAAAAAACCGAAAAATGTGATTTTTATCCCAAATCCCCTCACAAATACCCCAAAAATGTGATTTTCATCCAAAATCCCCTCTCAAATACCCCCAAAATGTGATTTTTTCAACCCAAATCCCCTCTCAAATAGCCCAAAACCATGATTTTCACCCCAAATCCCCCACAAATGCCCCCAAAAATGTTCTTTTCACCCCAAATCCCCTCTCAAATGCCCCAAAACATGAGTTTCATCCCAAATCCCCTCAAAAAAACCCCAAAAATGTGATTTTTATCCTAAATCCCCTCACAAATACCCCAAAAATGTGATTTTCATCCAAAATCCCCTCTCAAATACCCCCAAAATGTGATTTTTCATCCCAAATCCCCTCACAAATAGCCCAAAACCATGATTTTCATCCCAAATCCCCCACAAATGCCCCAAAAATGTTCTTTTCACCCCAAATCCCCTCTCAAATGCCCCAAAAACATGACTTTCATCCCAAATCTCTTCAAAAATAACCCAAAAATTGATTTTCATCCCAAATCCCCTCAAAAATACCCCAAAAACGTGACTTTCATCCCAAATCCCCTCCAAAACCCCCCAAAAATGTGATTTTTATCCCAAATCCCCTCACAAATACCCAAAAATGTGATTTTCATCCAAAATCCCCTCTCAAATACCCCAAAAATGTGATTTTCATCCAAAATCCCCTCTCAAATACCCCAAAAATGTGATTTTTTCATCCCAAATCCCCTCTCAAATAGCCCAAAACCATGATTTTCATCCCAAATCCCCCATAAATGCCCCCAAAAATGTTCTTTTCACCCCAAATCCCCTCTCAAATGCCCAAAAACATGACTTTCATCCCAAATCTCCTCAAAAATTCCCCAAAAATTGATTTTCATCCTAAATCCCCTCACAAATGCCCCAAAACTGTGATTTTAATCCCAAATCTCCTCAAAAATACCCCAAAAAATGTGATTTTTCATCCAAAATCGCCTCACAAATGCCCCAAAAATGTGATTTTCATCCCAAATCCCCTCAAAAATACCCCAAAAGTGTGATTTTTATCCTAAATCCCCTCACAAATACCCCAAAAAATGTGATTTTTCATCCCAAATCCCCTCACAAATAGCCCAAAACCATGATTTTCATCCCAAATCCCCCACAAATGCCCCAAAAATGTTCTTTTCACCCCAAATCCCCTCTCAAATGCCCCAAAAACATGACTTTCATCCCAAATCTCTTCAAAAATAACCCAAAAATTGATTTTCATCCAAAATCCCTTCAAAAATTCCAAAAAAATGTGATTTTCAACCCAGATCCCCTCTCAAAAACCCCAAAAACATGATTTTCATCCCAAATCCCCTCCAAAACCCCCCAAAAATGTGATTTTTATCCCAAATCCCCTCACAAATACCCAAAAATGTGATTTTTTCATCCCAAATCCCCTCTCAAATAGCCCAAAACCATGATTTTCACCCCAAATCCCCCACAAATGCCCCCAAAAATGTTCTTTTCACCCCAAATCCCCTCTCAAATGCCCCAAAACATGAGTTTCATCCCAAATCCCCTCAAAAAAAACCCAAAAATGTGATTTTTATCCTAAATCCCCTCACAAATACCCCAAAAATGTGATTTTCATCCAAAATCCCCTCTCAAATACCCCCAAAATGTGATTTTTCATCCCAAATCCGCTCACAAATAGCCCAAAACCATGATTTTCACCCCAAATCCCCCATAAATACCCCCAAAAATGTTCTTTTCACCCCAAATCCCCTCTCAAATGCCCCAAAAACATGACTTTCATCCCAAATCTCTTCAAAAATAACCCAAAAATTGATTTTCATCCCAAATCCCCTCAAAAATACCCCAAAAAGGTGATTTTTCATCCAAAATCGCCTCACAGATGCCCCCAAAATGTGATTTTCATCCAAAATCCCTTCAAAAATTCTCCAGAAATGTGATTTTCAACCCAAATCCTCTCAAAAATACCCCAAAAACGTGACTTTCATCCCAAATCCCCTCCAAAACCCCTCAAAAATGTGATTTTTCAATCCAAATCCCCTCAAAAATGCCCAAAAAATGTAATTTTCATCCCAAATCCCCTTACAAATGCCCCAAAACATGACTTTCACCCCAAATCTCCTCAGAAATTCCCCAAAAATGTGATTTTCATCCCAAACCCCTCACAAATGTCCCAAACCCATGATTTTCACCCAAAATCTCTTCAAAAAAGGTGCCACAGAGCCCAAAAAAGGGGAAACTGAGCCCAAAAATCGCGGCGTGAAAAAAAGGCAGAAATGGCTCAAAATTAAATATGGTTTTAATGAGAAGGAAATGGGGGGAATTTTGGGGTTCAGGGGGGGATATTTTGGGGTGAAATGGGAGGATTTTGGGGTGTGGGGATTGAGGGAAGTTGGGAACCCCCAAAAAAGCAGAGAGAGCCCAAAAAAGGGGAAACTGAGCCCAAAAATGGCGGCGTGAAAAAAAGGCAGAAATGGCTCAATATTAATATGGTTTTAATGTGAAATAAAGGGGAGAATTTTGGGGTTCAGGGGGGATTTTGGGGTGAAATGGGAGGATTTTGGGGTGAGGGGGATGGGGGGAATCTGGGAACCCCAAAAAGGGGAAACTGAGCCCAAAAAAGG
Organism: Tapera naevia; assembly: GCA_033556795.1. Lineage (NCBI taxonomy): Eukaryota > Metazoa > Chordata > Aves > Cuculiformes > Neomorphidae > Tapera > Tapera naevia. The sequence goes on along the minus strand of JAUMJJ010001063.1, from coordinate 38,162 downwards.
GGAAACTGAGCCCAAAAATCGCTGCGTGAAAAAAAGGCAGAAATGGCTCAAAATTAAACACGGTTTTAATGTGAAATAAAGGGGGGAATTTTGGGGTTCAGGGGGGATTTTGGGGTGAAATGGGAGGATTTTGGGGTGAGGGGGATGGGGGAAATTTGGGAACCCCAAAAAGGGGAAACTGAGCCCAAAAAAGGGGAAACTGAGCCCAAAAATCGCTGCGTGAAAAAAAGGCAGAAATGGCTCAAAATTAATCACGGTTTAAATGTGAAATAAAGGGGGGAATTTTGGGGTTCAGGGGGGGATTTTGGGGTTCGGGGGGGGTGGAACCACTTCAGGAACCCCCAAAAAAGCCGGAAGTGAGCTCAAACCCCGCCCCCCGGGCGTTAAAAAAAGAGCAGAAAGGGCTGAAATGGAAATGCCGGTTTTTTTTGCAGCAGCGGGAAGGGGGGGGGGGGAATTTTGGGGGTTCAGGGGGCGATTTTGGGGTGCAAAGGGGGTGTTTCGGGGTTGAAGGGGAGAAGTTTGGGGTGAGGGGGAGGAGGGAAGTTGGGAAACCCCGAAAAGGTGACACAGAGCCCAAAAAAGGGGAAACTGAGCCCAAAAATCGCGGCGTGAAAAAAAGGCAGAAATGGCTCAAAATTAATCACGGTTTTAATGTGAAATAAAGGGGAGAATTTGGGGGTTCAGGGGGGGATTTTGGGGTTCAAGGTGAGGATTTTGGGGTGAAGGGGAGGGAGGGAATTTGGGAACCCCCAAAAGGGGAAACTGAGCCCAAAAAAGGGGAAACTGAGCCCAAAAATCGCTGCGTGAAAAAAAGGCAGAAATGGCTCAAAATTAAACACGGTTTTAATGTGAAATAAATGGGAGAATTTTGGGGTTCAGGGGGGATTTTGGGGTTCAAGGTCAGGATTTTGGGGTGAAGGGGATGGAGGGAATTTTGGAACCCCAAAAAGGAGAAACTGAGCCCAAAAAAGGGGAAACTGAGCCCAAAAATCGCTGCGTGAAAAAAAGGCAGAAATGGCTCAATATTAATATGGTTTTAATGTGAAATAAAGGGGAGAATTTTGGGGTTCCGGGGGGATTTTGGGGTGAAATGGGAGGATTTTGGAGTGAGGGGGATGGGGGAAATTTGGGAACCACAAAAAGGTGACACAGAGCCCAAAAAAGGGGAAACTGAGCCCAAAAATCGCTGCGTGAAAAAAAGGCAGAAATGGCTCAAAATTAAACACGGTTTTAACATGAAAAAAATAGGGGAAATTTTGGGGTTCAGGGGGGGATTTTGGGGTTCAGGGGGGGATTTTTGGGGTTCGGGGGGGGTGGAACCACTTCAGGAACCCCAAAAAAGCCGGAAGTGAGCTCAAACCCCGCCCCCCGGGCGTTAAAAAAAGAGCAGAAAGGGCTAAAATGGAAATGCCGTTTTTTTCCAGCAGCGGAAAGGGGGGGGTCGGGGGGCGGAAATTTTGGGGTTCAGGGGGGATTTTGGGGTGCAAAGGGGGTGTTTCGGGGTTGAAGGGGAGAAGTTTGGGGTGAGGGGGAGGAGGGAAGTTGGGAAACCCCAAAAAGGTGCCACAGAGCCCAAAAAAGGGGAAACTGAGCCCAAAAATCGCGGCGTGAAAAAAAGGCAGAAATGGCTCAAAATTAAACACGGTTTTAATGTGAAATAAATGGGGAAATTTGGGGGTTCAGGGGGGGATTTTGGGGTTCAAGGTGAGGATTTTGGGGTGAAGGGGAGGGAGGGAATCTGGGAACCCCAAAAAGGTGACACAGAGCCCAAAAAAGGGGAAACTGAGCCCAAAAATCGCTGCGTGAAAAAAAGGCAGAAATGGCTCAAAATTAAACATGGTTTTAATGTGAAATAAAGGGGGGAATTTTGGGGTTCAGGGGGGGATTTTGGGGTTCGGGGGGGGTGGAACCACTTCAGGAACCCCCAAAAAAGCTGGAACTGAGCTCAAAACCCCCCCTCCGGGCGTTAAAAAAAGAGCAGAAAGGGCTGAAATGGAAATGCCGTTTTTTTGCAGCAGCGGGAAAGGGGGGGGGGGGAATTTTGGGGGTTCAGGGGGCGATTTTGGGGTGCAAAGGGGGTGTTTCGGGGTTGAAGGGGAGGATTTTGGGGTGAGGGGGAGGAGGGAAGTTGGGAAACCCCGAAAAGGTGACACAGAGCCCAAAAAAGGGGAAACTGAGCCCAAAAATCGCTGCGTGAAAAAAAGGCAGAAATGGCTCAAAATTAAACACGGTTTTAATGTGAAATAAAGGGGGGAATTTGGGGGTTCAGGGGGGGATTTGGGGGTTCAAGGTGAGAATTTTGGGGTGAGGGGGATGGGGGGAATTTTGGAAACCCGAAAAAGGTGACACAGAGCCCAAAAAAAGCCAAAACTGAGCCCAAAAATCGCTGCGTGAAAAAAAGGCAGAAATGGCTCAAAATTAATCACGGTTTTAATGTGAAATAAATGGGGAAATTTGGGGGTTCAGGGGGGGATTTTGGGGTTCAAGGTGAGGATTTTGGGGTGAAGGGGATGGAGGGAATTTGGGAACCCCCAAAAGGGGAAACTGAGCCCCAAAAAGGGGAAACTGAGCCAAAAATCGCTGCGTCAAAAAAAGGCAGAAATGGCTCAAAATTAAACACGGTTTTAATGTGAAATAAAGGGGGGAATTTTGGGGTTCAGGGGGGGATTTTGGGGTTCGGGGGGGTGGAACCACTTCAGGAACCCCCAAAAAAGCCAGAAGTGAGCTCAAACCCCCCCTCCGGGCGTTAAAAAAACAGCAGAAAGGGCTAAAATGGAAATGCCATTTTTTTCCAGCAGCGGGAAGGGGGGGGAAATTTTGGGGTTCAGGGGGGTTTTTGGGGTTCAGGGGGGATTTTGGGGTTCGGGGGGGTGGAACCACTTCAGGAACCCCCAAAAAAGCCGGAAGTGAGCTCAAACCCCGCCCCCCGGGCGTTAAAAAAAGAGCAGAAAGGGCTAAAATGGAAATGCCGTTTTTTTCCAGCAGTGGGAAGAGGGGGTTGGAGGGGGGAATTTTGGGGTTCAGGGGGATTTTGGGGTACAAAGGGGGTGTTTCGGGGTTGAAGGGGAGGATTTTGGGGTGAGAGGGAGGAGGGAAGTTGGGAAACCCCGAAAAGGTGACACAGAGCCCAAAAAAGGGGAAACTGAGCCCAAAAATCGCTGCTTGAAAAAAAGGCAGAAATGGCTCAAAATTAAACACGGTTTTAATATGAAAAAATAGGGGAAATTTTGGGGTTCAGGGGGGGATTTTGGGGTTCAGGGGGGATTTGGGGGTTCGGGGGGGTGGAACCACTTCAGGAACCCCCAAAAAAGCCGGAAGTGAGCTCAAACCCCCCCTCCGGGCGTTAAAAAAAGAGCAGAAAGGGCTAAAATGGAAATGCCGTTTTTTTCCAGCAGCGGGAAGGGGGGGGGGAAATTTTGGGGTTCAGGGGGCATTTTGGGGGTTCAGGGGGGATTTTGGGGTACAAAGGGGGTGTTTCGGGGTTGAAGGGGAGGATTTTGGGGTGAGGGGGAGGAGGGAAGTTGGGAAACCCCGAAAAGGTGACACAGAGCCCAAAAAAGGGGAAACTGAGCCCAAAAATCGCTGCGTGAAAAAAAGGCAGAAATGGCTCAAAATTAAACACGGTTTTAATGTGAAATAAAGGGGATAATTTGGGGGTTCAGGGGGGGATTTTGGGGTTCAAGGTGAGGATTTTGGGGTGAAGGGGAGGGAGGGAATCTGGGAACCCCAAAAAGGTGACACAGAGCCCAAAAAAGGGGAAACTGAGCCCAAAAATCGCTGCGTGAAGAAAAGGCAGAAATGGCTCAAAATTAAACACGGTTTTAATGTGAAATAAAGGGGAGAATTATGGGGTTCCGGGGGGATTTTGGGGTGAAATGGGAGGATTTTGGGGTGAGGGGGATGGGGGAAATTTGGGAACCCCAAAAAGGGGAAACTGAGCCCAAAAAAAGGGGAAACTGAGCCCAAAAATCATGGCGTGAAAAAAAGGCAGAAATGGCTCAATATTAAATATGGTTTTAATGTGAAATAAAGGGGAGAATTTTGGGGTTCAGGGGGGATTTTGGGGTGAAATGGGAGGATTTTGGGGTGAGGGGGATGGGGGAAATTTGGGAACCCCAAAAAGGGGAAACTGAGCCCAAAAAAGGGGAAACTGAGCCCAAAAATTGCTGCGTGAAAAAAAGGCAGAAATGGCTCAAAATTAAATATGGTTTTAATGTGAAATAAAGGGGAGAATTTTGGGGTTCAGGGGGGGATTTTGGGGTTCAAGGTGAGGATTTTGGGGTGAGGGGGATGGGGGAATTTGGGAACCCCCAAAAGGGGAAACTGAGCCCAAAAATTGCTGCGTGAAAAAAAGGCAGAAATGGCTCAAAATTAAACACGGTTTTAATGTGAAATAAAGGGGGGAATTTTGGGGTTCAGGGGGGGATTTTGGGGTTCGGGGGGGGTGGAGCCACTTTGGGTGGAACCCCCAAAAAAGCCGGAAGTGAGCTCAAAACCCCCCCTCCGGGCGTTAAAAAAAGAGCAGAAAGGGCTAAAATGGAAATGCCGTTTTTTTCCTGCAGCGGGAAGGGGGGTTTGGAGGGGGGAATTTTGGGGTTCAGGGGGGATTTTGGGGTGCAAAGGGAGTGTTTCGGGGTTGAAAGGGAAGGATTTTGGGGTGAGGGGGAGGAGGGAAGTTGGGAAACCCCGAAAAGGTGACACAGAGCCCAAAAAAGGGGAAACTGAGCCCAAAAATCGCTGCGTGAAAAAAGGCAGAAATGGCTCAAAATTAAACACGGTTTTAATGTGAAATAAAGGGCATAATTTGGGGGTTCAGGGGGGGATTTGGGGGTTCGGGGGGGTGGAACCACTTCAGGAACCCCCAAAAAAGCCGGAAGTGAGCTCAAAACCCCCCCCTCCGGGCGTTAAAAAAAGAGCAGAAAGGGCTAAAATGGAAATGCCGTTTTTTGCAGCAGCGGGAAGGGGGGGGGAATTTTGGGGTTCAGGGGGGGTTTTGGGGTTCAGGGGGGGATTTTGGGGTTCGGTGGGGTGGAACCACTTCAGGAACCCCCCCAAAAAGCCGGAACTGAGCTCAAAACCCCCCCCTCCGGGCGTTAAAAAAAGAGCAGAAAGGGCTAAAATGGAAATGCCGTTTTTTTCCAGCAGTGGGAAGGGGGGGGGGAAATTTTGGGGTTCAGGGGGCGATTTTGGGGTGCAAAGGGGGTGTTTCGGGGTTGAAGGGGAGGATTTTGGGGTGAGGGGGAGGAGGGAAGTTGGGAAACCCCGAAAAGGTGACACAGAGCCCAAAAAAGGGGAAACTGAGCCCAAAAATCGCTGCGTGAAAAAAAGGCAGAAATGGCTCAAAATTAAACACGGTTTTAATGTGAAATAAAGGGGGGAATTTTGGGGTTCAGGGGGGATTTTGGGGTGAAATGGGAGGATTTTGGGGTGAAGGGGAGGGAGGGAATTTGGGAACCCCCAAAAGGGGAAACTGAGCCCCAAAAAGGGGAAACTGAGCCCAAAAATCGCGGCGTGAAAAAAAGGCAGAAATGGCTCAAAATTAAACACGGTTTTAATATGAAAAAATAGGGGAAATTTTGGGGTTCAGGGGGGGATTTTGGGGTTCGGGGGGGTTGGAGCCACTTCAGGAACCCCCAAAAAAGCCGGAACTGAGCTCAACCCCCCCCCTCCGGGCGTTAAAAAAAGAGCAGAAAGGGCTAAAATGGAAATGCCGTTTTTTTCCAGCAGCGGGAAGGGGGGGGGAAATTTTGGGGTTCAGGGGGGTTTTTGGGGTTCAGGGGGGGATTTTGGGGTTCGGTGGGGTGGAACCACTTCAGGAAACCCCAAAAAAGCCGGAAGTGAGCTCAAACCCCCCCCCCCGGGCGTTAAAAAAACAGCAGAAAGGGCTAAAATGGAAATGCCGTTTTTTTGCAGCAGCGGGAAGGGGGGGGAAATTTTGGGGTTCAGGGGGGATTTTGGGGTTCAGGGGGGGATTTTGGGGTGCAAAGGGGGTGTTTCGGGATTGAATGGGAGGATTTTGGGGTGAGGGGGAGGAGGGAAGTTGGGAAACCCCGAAAAGGTGCCACAGAGCCCAAAAAAGGGGAAACTGAGCCCAAAAATCGCTGCGTGAAAAAAAGGCAGAAATGGCTCAAAATTAAACACGGTTTTAATGTGAAAAAAATAGGGGAAATTTTGGGGTTCAGGGGGGGATTTGGGGGTTCGGGGGGGGGTGGAACCACTTCAGGAACCCCCAAAAAAGCCGGAAGTGAGCTCAAACCCCGCCCCCCCGGGCGTTAAAAAAAGAGCAGAAAGGGCTAAAATGGAAATGCCGGTTTTTTCCAGCAGTGGGAAGAGGGGGTTGGAGGGGGGAATTTTGGGGTTCAGGGGGATTTTGGGGTACAAAGGGGGTGTTTCGGGGTTGAAGGGGAGGATTTTGGGGTGAGGGGGAGGAGGGAAGTTGGGAAACCCCGAAAAGGTGACACAGAGCCCAAAAAAGGGGAAACTGAGCCCAAAAATCGCTGCGTGAAAAAAAGGCAGAAATGGCTCAAAATTAAACACGGTTTTAATGTGAAATAAAGGGGAGAATTTTGGGGTTCAGGGGGGGATTTTGGGGTTCAGGGGGGTTGGAGCCACTTCAGGAACCCCCAAAAAAGCCGGAACTGAGCTCAAACCCCCCCCTCCGGGCGTTAAAAAAAGAGCAGAAAGGGCTAAAATGGAAATGCCGTTTTTTTCCAGCAGCGGGAGGGGGGGGAAATTTTGGGGTTCAGGGGGGATTTTGGGGTTCAGGGGGGGATTTTGGGGTGCAAAGGGGGTGTTTCGGGGTTGAAGGGGAGGATTTTGGGGGGAGGGGGAGGAGGGAAGTTGGGAAACCCCGAAAAGGTGACACAGAGCCCAAAAAAGGGGAAACTGAGCCCAAAAATCGCTGCGTTAAAAAAAAGGCAGAAATGGCTCAAAATTAAACACGGTTTTAATATGAAAAAATAGGGGAAATTTTGGGGTTCAGGGGGGGATTTTGGGGTTCGGGGGGGTGGAACCACTTCAGGAACCCCCAAAAAAGCCGGAAGTGAGCTCAAACCCCCCCCCCGGGCGTTAAAAAAAGAGCAGAAAGGGCTAAAATGGAAATGCCGTTTTTTTCCAGCAGCGGGAAGGGGGGGGGAAATTTTGGGGTTCAGGGGGGATTTTGGGGTTCAGGGGGGGATTTTGGGGTTCGGGGGGGGGTGGAACCACTTCAGGAACCCCCAAAAAAGCCGGAACTGAGCTCAAACCCCCCCCCTCCGGGCGTTAAAAAAAGAGCAGAAAGGGCTAAAATGGAAATGCCGTTTTTTGCAGCAGCGGGAAGGGGGGGGGGAATTTTGGGGTTCAGGGGGGGTTTTGGGGTTCAGGGGGGGATTTTGGGGTTCGGTGGGGTGGAACCACTTCAGGAACCCCCCAAAAAAGCCGGAACTGAGCTCAAACCCCCCCTCCCCGGGCGTTAAAAAAAGAGCAGAAAGGGCTAAAATGGAAATGCCGGTTTTTTTCCAGCAGCGGGAAGGGGGGGTGAATTTTGGGGTTCAGGGGGTTTTTTGGGGTTCAGGGGGGGATTTTGGGGTGCAAAGGGGGTGTTTCGGGATTGAATGGGAGGATTTTGGGGTGAGGGGGAGGAGGGAAGTTGGGAAACCCCGAAAAGGTGCCACAGAGCCCAAAAAAGGGGAAACTGAGCCCAAAAATCGCTGCGTGAAAAAAAGGCAGAAATGGCTCAAAATTAAACACGGTTTTAATGTGAAATAAAGGGGATAATTTGGGGGTTCAGGGGGGGATTTTGGGGTTCAAGGTGAGGATTTTGGGGTGAGGGGGATGGGGGGAATTTGGGAACCACAAAAGGTAACACAGAGCCCAAAAAAGGGGAAACTGAGCCCAAAAATCGCTGCGTGAAAAAAAGGCAGAAATGGCTCAAAATTAAACACGGTTTTAATATGAAAAAAATAGGGGAAATTTTGGGGTTCAGGGGAGGATTTTGGGGTTCAGGGGGGTTGGAGCCACTTCAGGAACCCCCAAAAAAGCCGGAACTGAGCTCAAAACCCCCCCTCCGGGCGTTAAAAAAAGAGCAGAAAGGGCTAAAATGGAAATGCCGTTTTTTTCCAGCAGCGGGAAGGGGGGGGAAATTTTGGGGTTCAGGGGGCATTTTGGGGTTCAGGGGGGGATTTTGGGGTTCGGTGGGGTGGAACCACTTCAGGAACCCCCCAAAAAAGCCGGAACTGAGCTCAAAACCCCCCCCTCCGGGCGTTAAAAAAAGAGCAGAAAGGGCTAAAATGGAAATGCCGTTTTTTTCCAGCAGTGGGAAGGGGGGGGAAATTTTGGGGTTCAGGGGGGATTTTGGGGTTCAGGGGGGATTTTGGGGTTCAGGGGGGGATTTTGGGGTGCAAAGGGGGGTTTGTTTCGGGGTGTCAGCTGCACTTGCAGGCTCGCACCACCATGTCCGAGAGCTGCTCGACGCGCGCCGTGCGCCCCACGTAGTAGACGATGGGGAGGGGGTCCAGGGCGTGGGGGACGCAGCACGGCGCCGCCGACCCCCCCGGGTTGTGTTGGTTGTACAGGGCCAGGACCTACGGGCACCCCAAAAAAAAAAGGGGGGTACACCCCCCCCCAACCCCCCCCAAAAAAAAGGTCCTGTCAGGTGACCCCCAAATTCCACTCCTTTACCCCCAAAATATTCATCCAAAGGACCCAAAATCGTGGGGTTTGGGAGGGGGATGGAGAGGCCTGTGCCCCCTCCCCCCCCCCCACAAATCTGGGGGGGACCCCAGGTTTTGGGGGTCCTGGACACCCCAAACCCAGGGACCCCAATTTTTTGGGGGGGTCTTGGACACCCTAAACTCAGGGAACCCAGTTTTTGGGGGTCCTGGTGTCCCCTCCCCATCCCCAGGGAGCCCAGATTTGGGGGAACCCCGTTTTGGGGGGTCCTGGTGTCCCCCCATCCCCAGGGACCCCACTTTTTTGGGGGGGTCTTGGACACCCTAAACTCAGGGAACTCAGTTTTTGGGGGTCTTGGTGCCCCCTCCCCATCCCCAGGGAGCCCAGATTTGGGGGGACCCCGGTTTTTGGGGGGTTCTGGACACCCCAACCCCAGGCACCCCAATTTTGGGAGGGGTCCTGGACACCCCAAACCCAGGGACCCCACTTTTTTGGGGGGTCCTGGACACCCCAAACTCAGGGAACCAAGTTTTGGGGGGTCTTGGTGTCCCCTCCCCATCCCCAGGGACCCCAGATTTTGGGGGGGTCCTGGACACCCTAAACTCAGGGAACCCAGTTTTGGGGGGTCCTGGTGTCCCCCCCCTCATCCCCAGGGAGCCCAGATTTGGGGGGACCCCAGTTTTGGGGGTTCCTGGTGTCCCCCCAACCCCAGGGACCCCACTTTTGGGGGGTCCTGGACACCCTAAACTCAGGGAACTCAGTTTTGGGGGGTCCTGGTGTCCCCTCCCCATCCCCAGGGACCCCAGATTTTGGGGGACCCCAGTTTTGGGGGGTCCTGGTGTCCCCCCAACCCCAGGGACCCCAATTTTTGGGGGTCTCGGACACCCCAAACTCAGGGCACCCACTTTTGGGAGGTCTTGGTGTTCCCCCCCCTCATCCCCAGGGAGCCCAGATTTGGGGGAACCCCGTTTTGGGGGGTCCTGGTGTTCCCTCCCCATCCCCAGGGACCCCAGATTTTGGGGGGGTCTTGGACACCCTAAACTCAGGGAACTCAGCTTTGGGGGGTCCTGGTGTCCCCTCCCCATCCCCAGGGAGCCCAGATTTGGGGGTACCCCGGTTTTTGGGGGGTTCTGGACACCCCAACCCCAGGCACCCCAATTTTGGGAGGGGTCCTGGACACCCCAAACCCAGGGACCCCACTTTTTTGGGGGGTCCCGGACACCCCAAACTCAGGGAACCAAGTTTTGGGGGGTCTTGGTGTCCCCTCCCCATCCCCAGGGAGCCCAGATTTGGGGGGACCCCGGTTTTGGGGGGTCCTGGGCACCCCAAACCCAGGGACCCCACTTTTTTGGGGGGGTCTTGGACACCCTAAACTCAGGGAACCCACTTTTGGGGGGTCTTGGTGCCCCCTCCCCATCCCCAGGGAGCCCAGATTTGGGGGGACCCCGGTTTTTGGGGGGTTCTGGACACCCCAACCCCAGGCACCCCAATTTTGGGAGGGGTCCTGGACACCCCAAACCCAGGGACCCCACTTTTTTGGGGGGTCCCGGACACCCCAAACTCAGGGAACCAAGTTTTGGGGGGTCTTGGTGTCCCCTCCCCATCCCCAGGGAGCCCAGATTTGGGGGGACCCCGGTTTTGGGGGGTCCTGGGCACCCCAAACCCAGGGACCCCACTTTTTTGGGGGGGTCTCGGACACCCCAAACTCAGGGCACCCACTTTTGGGAGGTCTTGGTGTTCCCCCCCCCCTCATCCCCAGGGACCCCAGATTTGGGGTGTCCCCGGTTTTTGGGGGTCCTGGACACCCCAAACCCAGGGACCCCAATTTTTTTGGGGGGGTCTTGGACACCCTAAACTCAGGGAACTCAGTTTTGGGGGGTCCTGGTGTCCCCTCCCCATTCCCAGGGAGCCCAGATTTGGGGGGACCCCGGTTTGGGGGGGTCTTGGTGTTCCCCTCAACCCAAAGGACCCCAATTTTGGGGGGTCCTGGACACCCAAAACCCAGGGACCCCACTTTTTTGGGGGGGTCTCGGACACCCTAAATTCAGGGCACCCACTTTTGGGAGGTCTTGGTGTTCCCCCCCCCCCCCATCCCCAGGGAGACCAGATTTGGGGGAACCCCGTTTTGGGGGGTCCTGGTGTCCCCCCAACCCCAGGGACCCCAATTTTTGGGGGGTCCTGGACACCCCAAACTCAGGGAACCCAATTTTGGGGGGTCTTGGTGCCCCCCCCCATCCCCAGGGACCCCACTTTTGGGGGGACCCCGGTTTTTGGGGGGTCCTGGACACCCCAAACTCAGGGCACCCACTTTTTGGGGGGGTCCTGGTGCCCCTTCCCCCCCCCAATCCCCAGGAGTCACAGTTTGGGGGTTCCTGCAGTGCCCCAGTGTCCCCAGTTCCCTCCCAGTTCCCTCCCAGTCCCCCCCAGTTCCCCACTGGGAATGACTGGGGACTCCCAGTGCTCCCCAGTTCCCTCCCAGTCCCCCCCAGTTCCCCACTGGGAATGACTGGGGACCCCCAGTGCTCCCCAGTTCCCTCCCAGCTCCCCCCAGTTCCCTCCAGTTTCCCCCAGTTCCCTACTGGGAATGACTGGGGACCCCCAGTGCCCCCCATTTCCCTCCCAGTTCCCTCCAGTTTCCCCCAGTTCCCCACTGGGAATGACTGGGGACCCCCAGTGCCCCCCATTTCCCTCCCAGTTTCCCCCAGTTCCCCACTGGGAAGGCCTGAGGGACTCCCAGTGCCCCCCATTTCCCTCCCATTGCTCCCCAGTACCCTCCCAGTTTCCCCCAGTTCCCTACTGGGAATGACTGGGGACCCCCAATGCCCCCCATTTCCTTCCCATTGCCCCCCATTTACCTCCCAGTTCCCACCATTTCCCTCCCAGTTCCCCCCAGTTCCCCACTGGGAATGACTGGAGACCCCCAATACCCCCCATTTCCTTCCCATTGCCTCCCATTTACCTCCCAGTTCCCACCATTTCCCTCCCAGTTTCCCCCAGTTCCCCACTGCGAATGACTGGGGACTCCCAATTCCTCCCAGTTCCCTCCCAGTTTCCCCCAATTCCCCACTGGGAAGTCTTGGGGACCACCAGTCACCCCCAATTTCCCCTCCATTCCCCCTTCCAGTGCCTCCCAGTGCCCTCAAAAGCCTCCCGTTTCCCCTCCCAGTGCCCCTCAGTGGCCATTCCCAGTGCTCCCAGTTGCCCCCCAGTGCTCCCAGTTGCCCCACCTTGGTGTACTGGGAGTCGGCGCTCCAGATGTAGGGACAGGGCCCCACGCACAGGTTGGCCATGTAACCCTTGGGCTCGTGGATCCACTTCCAGTGCAGATCCCGGCGGAAGTCGATGTAGAGGGGCTGCACGCAGCAGTTCTTCTCCTCGGAACTGGGAGTTACTGGGAGTTACTGGGAGGCACTGGGAGAGCCCTCCGGGATGGGGAATGGGGGGAGCTGGGGGCTCCCAAGCATTCCCAGAGGGGAAACTGGGGAGGAAATGGGGTAACTGGGGGCACTGGGAGGGAGACGGGGGAACTGGGAGTTACTGGGAGTCACTGGGAGTCACTGGGATTTACTGGGAGTTACTGGGAGTCACCGGGAGAGCCCTCCGGGATGGGGAATGGGGGGAGTTGGGGGCTCCCAGGCCTTCCCAGAGGGGAAACTGGGGAAAATGGGGGGAAACTGGGGGCACTGGGAGGGACTGGGGGTCACTGGGAGGGAGATGTGGGAACTGGGGGGAACTGGGAGTTACTGGGAGTTACTGGGAGGCACTGGGAGACACTGGGAGTTACTGGGAGTCACCGGGAGAGCCCTCCGGGATGGGGAATGGGGGGAGCTGGGGGGTCCCAGGCCTTCCCAGGGGGGAAATTGGGGGAAATGGGGGGAAAATGGGGGCTCTGGGAGGGACTGGGGGTCACTGGGAGGGAGATGTGGGAACTGGGGGGAACTGGGAGTTACTGGGAGTTACTGGGAGGCACTGGGAGACACTGGGAGTTACTGGGAGTCACCGGGAGAGCCCTCCGGGATGGGGAATGGGGGGAGCTGGGGGCTCCCAAGCCTTCCCAGAGGGGAAACTGGAGGAACTGGGGGGGAAATTGGGGCACTGGGAGGGACTGGGGGTCACTGGGAGGGAGATGTGGGAACTGGGGGGAACTGGGAGTTACTGGGAGGCACTGGGAGACACTGGGAGTTACTGGGAGTCACCGGGAGAGCCCTCCGGGATGGGGAATGGGGGGAGCTGGGGGCTCCCAGGCCTTCCCAGGGGGGAAATTGGGGGAAATGGGGGGAAAATGGGGGCTCTGGGAGGGACTGGGGGTCACTGGGAGGGAGATGTGGGAACTGGGAGGAACTGGGAGTTACTGGGAGGAACTGGGAGTTACTGGGAGAGCCCTCCGAGGTGGGGAATGGGGGGAGCTGAGGGCTCCCAGGCCTTCCCAGAGGGGAAACTGGGGAGGAAATGGGGGCACTGGGGGTCACTGGAAGGGAGACAGGGGAACTGGAAGTTACTGGGAGTTACTGGGAGTCACTGGGAGTCACTGGGAGACACTGGGAGTTACTGGGAGTTACTGGGAGTCACCGGGAGAGCCCTCCGGGATGGGGAATGGGGGGAGCTGGGGGCTCCCAGGCCTTCCCAGAGGGGAAACTGGGGAAAATGGGGTAACTGGGGGCACTGGGAGGGACTGGCAGGGAGACGGGGGAACTGGGAGTTACTGGGTGTCACTGGGAGTCACTGGGAGGCACTGGGAGACACTGGGAGTCACTGGGAGTCACTGGGAGAGCCCTCCGGGATGGGGAATGGGGGGAGCTGGGGGCTCCCAGGCCTTCCCAGAGGGGAAACTGGGGAAAATGGGGGGAAACTGGGGGCACTGGGAGGGACTGGGGGTCACTGGGAGGGAGATGTGGGAACTGGGGGGAACTGGGAGTTACTGGGAGTTACTGGGAGGCACTGGGAGACACTGGGAGTTACTGGGAGTCACCGGGAGAGCCCTCCGGGATGGGGAATGGGGGGAGCTGGGGGCTCCCAGGCCTTCCCAGGGGGGAAATTGGGGGAAATGGGGGGAAAATGGGGGCTCTGGGAGGGACTGGGGGTCACTGGGAGGGAGATGTGGGAACTGGGAGGAACTGGGAGTTACTGGGAGTTACTGGGAGGCACTGGGAGACACTGGGAGTTACTGGGAGTCACCGGGAGAGCCCTCCGGGATGGGGAATGGGGGGAGCTGGGGGCTCCCAAGCCTTCCCAGAGGGGAAACTGGGGGAACTGGGGGGGAAATGGGGGCACTGGGAGGGACTGGGGGTCACTGGGAGGGAGATGTGGGAACTGGGGGGAACAGGGAGTTACTGGGAGGCACTGGGAGACACTGGGAGTTACTGGGAGTCACCGGGAGAGCCCTCCGGGATGGGGAATGGGGGGAGCTGGGGGCTCCCAGGCCTTCCCAGAGGGGAAACTGGGGAAAATGGGGTAACTGGGGGCACTGGGGGTCACTGGAAGGGAGACAGGGGAACTGGAAGTTACTGGGAGTTACTGGGAGTCACTGGGAGTCACTGGGAGACACTGGGAGTTACTGGGATTTACTGGGAGTCACCAGGAGAGCCCTCCGGGATGGGGAATGGGGGGAGCTGGGGGATCCCAGGCCTTCCCAGAGGGGAAACTGGGGGAACTGGGGGGAAACTGGGGGCTCTGGGAGGGACTGGGGGTCACTGGGAGGGAGATGTGGGAACTGGGAGGAACTGGGAGTTACTGGGAGAGCCCTCCGAGGTGGGGAATGGGGGGAGCTGAGGGCTCCCAGGCCTTCCCAGAGGGGAAACTGGGGAGTAAATGGGGGCACTGGGGGTCACTGGAAGGGAGACAGGGGAACTGGAAGTTACTGGGAGTTACTGGGAGTCACTGGGAGTCACTGGGAGACACTGGGAGTTACTGGGAGTTACTGGGAGTCACCGGGAGAGCCCTCCGGGATGGGGAATGGGGGGAGCTGGGGGCTCCCAGGCCTTCCCAGAGGGGAAACTGGGGAAAATGGGGTAACTGGGGGCACTGGGAGGGACTGGCAGGGAGACGGGGGAACTGGGAGTTACTGGGTGTCACTGGGAGTCACTGGGAGGCACTGGGAGACACTGGGAGTCACTGGGAGTCACTGGGAGAGCCCTCCGGGATGGGGAATGGGGGGAGCTGGGGGCTCCCAGGCCTTCCCAGAGGGGAAACTGGGGAAAATGGGGGGAAACTGGGGGCACTGGGAGGGACTGGGGGTCACTGGGAGGGAGATGTGGGAACTGGGGGGAACTGGGAGTTACTGGGAGTTACTGGGAGGCACTGGGAGACACTGGGAGTTACTGGGAGTCACCGGGAGAGCCCTCCGGGATGGGGAATGGGGGGAGCTGGGGGCTCCCAGGCCTTCCCAGGGGGGAAATTGGGGGAAATGGGGGGAAAATGGGGGCTCTGGGAGGGACTGGGGGTCACTGGGAGGGAGATGTGGGAACTGGGAGGAACTGGGAGTTACTGGGAGTTACTGGGAGGCACTGGGAGACACTGGGAGTTACTGGGAGTCACCGGGAGAGCCCTCCGGGATGGGGAATGGGGGGAGCTGGGGGCTCCCAAGCCTTCCCAGAGGGGAAACTGGGGGAACTGGGGGGGAAATGGGGGCACTGGGAGGGACTGGGGGTCACTGGGAGGGAGATGTGGGAACTGGGGGGAACAGGGAGTTACTGGGAGGCACTGGGAGACACTGGGAGTTACTGGGAGTCACCGGGAGAGCCCTCCGGGATGGGGAATGGGGGGAGCTGGGGGCTCCCAGGCCTTCCCAGGGGGGAAATTGGGGGAAATGGGGGGAAAATGGGGGCTCTGGGAGGGACTGGGGGTCACTTGGAGGGAGATGTGGGAACTGGGAGGAACTGGGAGTTACTGGGAGTTACTGGGAGGCACTGGGAGACACTGGGAGTTACTGGGAGTCACCGGGAGAGCCCTCCGGGATGGGGAATGGGGGGAGCTGGGGGCTCCCAGGCCTTCCCAGAGGGGAAACTGGGTAGGAAATGGGGTAACTGGGGGCACTGGGAGGGAGACGGGGGAACTGGGAGTTACTGGGAGTCACTGGGAGTCACTGGGAGACACTGGGAGTTACTGGGAGTTACTGGGAGTCACCGGGAGAGCCCTCCGGGATGGGGAATGGGGGGAGCTGGGGGCTCCCAGGCCTTCCCAGAGGGGAAACTGGGGAGTAAATGGGGGCACTGGGGGTCACTGGAAGGGAGACAGGGGAACTGGAAGTTACTGGGAGTTACTGGGAGTCACTGGGAGTCACTGGGAGACACTGGGAATTACTGGGATTTACTGGGAGTCACCAGGAGAGCCCTCCGGGATGGGGAATGGGGGGAGCTGGGGGATCCCAGGCCTTCCCAGAGGGGAAACTGGGGGAACTGGGGGGAAAATGGGGGCTCTGGGAGGGACTGGGGGTCACTGGGAGGGAGAGGTGGGAACTGGGAGGAACTGGGAGTTACTGGGAGTTACTGGGAGTCACCGGGAGAGCCCTCCGGGATGGGGAATGGGGGGAGCTGGGGGCTCCCAGGCCTTCCCAGAGGGGAAACTGGGGAGTAAATGGGGGCACTGGGGGTCACTGGAAGGGAGACAGGGGAACTGGAAGTTACTGGGAGTTACTGGGAGTCACTGGGAGTCACTGGGAGACACTGGGAGTTACTGGGAGTTACTGGGAGTCACCGGGAGAGCCCTCCGGGATGGGGAATGGGGGGAGCTGGGGGATCCCAGGCCTTCCCAGAGGGGAAACTGGGGGAACTGGGGGGAAAATGGGGGCTCTGGGAGGGACTGGGGGTCACTGGGAGGGAGAGGTGGGAACTGGGAGGAACTGGGAGTTACTGGGAGTTACTGGGAGGCACTGGGAGAGCCCTCCGGGATGGGGAATGGGGGGAGCTGGGGGCTCCCAGGCCTTCCCAGGGGGGAAATTGGGGGAAATGGGGGGAAAATGGGGGCTCTGGGAGGGACTGGGGGTCACTGGGAGGGAGACGGGGGAACTGGGAATTACTGGGAGTTACTGGGAGTCACTGGGAGTCACTGGGAGACACTGGGATTTACTGGGAGTCACTGGGAGTCACCGGGAGAGCCCTCCGGGATGGGGAATGGGGGGAGCTGGGGGCTCCCAGGCCTTCCCAGATGGGAAACTGGGGGAACTGGGGGGAAAATGGGGGCACTGGGAGGGACTGGGGGTCACTGGGAGGGAGATGTGGGAACTGGGGGGAACTGGGAGTTACTGGTAGTTACTGGGAGGCACTGGGAGAGCCCTCTGGGATGGGGAATGGGGGGAGTTGGGGGCTCCCAGGCCCTTACAGGGGGGAAACTGGGGAAAATGGGGGGAAACTGGGGGCACTGGGAGGGACTGGGGGGTCACTGGGAGGGAGACGGGGGAACTGGGAATTACTGGGAGTTACTGGGAGTCACTGGGAGTCACTGGGAGACACTGGGAGTTACTGGGAGTTACTGGGAGTCACTGGGAGAGCCCTCCGAGGTGGGGAATGGGGGGAGCTGGGGGCTCCCAGGCCTTCCCAGCGGGGAAACTGGGGGAAATGGTGGGGGGGAACTGGGGGCACTGGGAGGGACTGGGGATGACTGCAAGGGATAGGGGGGAACTGGGAGCCACTGGGAGTTACTGGGAGAGCCCCCGGGGTGGGGGATGTGGCGGAGTTGGGGGTTCCAAAACCTTCCAGGTGTGTCAAACTGGGGGGGCACTGGCGGGGGACTGGGAGTCACTGGGAGAGGGAACTGGGAGGTACTGGGAGTGACTGGGAGAGGGAACTGGGAGGCACTGGGAGTTACTGGAAGTTACTGGGAGAGCCCCTCTGTTTTGGGGTCCCCCCACCCTCCTTGGCCTGAGCATCCCTGGGTGGCACCTGGATACCTTTGGGGGGTCCCCATCACCTTGGGGTCCCCCCCAGCGCTCCATGGGGTTCCGGGGTGCCTCTGCCCCCCTTCCCCAGTTCCCCCCCAGTTTGAGGGTCCCCTCCCAGTTTGGGGGTGCCCTCCCCAGTTTGGGGGTGCCCTCCCAGTTTAGAGGTGCCCACCCCACCTGACCTGAGCATCCCTGGGTGGCACCTGGATGACTTTGGGGGGTCCCCAACACCTTGGGGTGTCCTCCAGCGCTCCGTGGGGTTCCGGGGTGCCTCTGCCCCCCTTCCCCAGTTCCCCCCCAGTTTGAGGGTCCCCTCCCAGTTTGGGGGTCCCCTCCTAGTTTTGGGGTGCCCACCCCACCTGACCTGAGCATCCCTGGGTGGCACCTGGATACCTTTGGGGGGTCCCCATCACCTTGGGGTCCCCCCCAGCGCTCCGTGGGGTTCCGGGGTGTCTCTGCCCCCCTTCCCCAGTTCCCCCCCAGTTTGAGGGTCCCCTCCCAGTTTGGGGGTGCCCTCCCCAGTTTGGGGGTGCCCTCCCAGTTTGGGGGTCCCCTCCCAGTTTGGGGGTGCCCCCCCCAGCTTACCTGAGCATCCCTGGGTGGCACCTGGATACCTTTGTAGGGTCCCCAACACCTTGGGGTCCCCCCCCAGCGCTCCGTGGGTTTTTGGGGTGCCTCTGCCCCTCCCTCCCCAGTTCCCCCCATAGTTTGGGGGTCTCCTCCCAGTTTGAGGGTCCCCTCCCAGTTTGGGGGTGCCCTCCCAGTTTGGGGGTGCCCCCCCCACCTGACCTGAGCATCCCTGGGTGGCACCTGGATACCTTTGGAGGGTCCCCAACACCTTGGGGTCCCCCCCCAGCGCTCCGTGGGTTTTTGGGGTGCCTCTGCCCCCCTTCCCCAGTTCCCCCCCAGTTTGAGGGTCCCCTCCCAGTTTGGGGGTGCCCTCCCCAGTTTGGGGGTCCCCTCCTAGTTTGGGGGTCCCCTCCCAGTTTGGGGGTGCCCACCCCACCTGACCTGAGCATCCCTGGGTGGTACCTGGATACCTTTGGGGGGTCCCCATCACCTTGGGGTCCCCCCCAGCGCTCCGTGGGGTTCCGGGGTGCCTCTGCCCCCCTTCCCCAGTTCCCCCCCAGTTTGAGGGTCCCCTCCCAGTTTGGGGGTGCCCTCCCCAGTTTGGGGGTGCCCTCCCAGTTTGGGGGTCCCCTCCCAGTTTGGGGGTGCCCCCCCAGCTTACCTGAGCATCCCTGGGTGGCACCTGGATGACTTTGGGGGGTCCCCATCACCTTGGGGTCCCCCCCCAGCACTCCCTGGGGTTCCGGGGTGTCTCTGCCCTACCTCCCCAGTTCCCCCCCAGTTTGAGGGTCCCCTCCCAGTTTGAGGGTCCCCTCCCAGTTTGGGGGTGCCCCCCCCAGCTTACCTGAGCATCCCTGGGTGGCACCTGGATACCTTTGGGGGGTCCCCATCACCTTGGGGTCCCCCCCAGCGCTCCGTGGGGTTCCAGGGTGCCTCTGCCCTACCTCCCCAGTTCCCCCCCAGTTTGAGGGTCCCCTCCCAGTTTGGGGACACCCCCCCCAATTACGGGATCCCCCTCCAGTTTTGGGGTGCCCCCCACTTTTGGGGTGCCCCAACACCTGACCTGAGCATCCCTGGGTGGCACCTGGATACCTTTGGGGGGTCCCCAACACCTTGGGGTCCCCCCCAGCGCTCCGTGGGGTTCCGGGGTGCCTCTGCCCCCCTTCCCCAGTTCCCCCCCAGTTTGAGGGTCCCCTCCCAGTTTGGGGGTCCCCTCCCAGTTTGGGGTGCCCCCCCCAGCTTACCTTAGCATCCCTGGGTGGCACCTGGATACCTTTGGGGTGTCCCCAACACCTTGGGGTCCCCCCCCAGCGCTCCGTGGGGTTCCGGGGTGCCTCTGCCCCCCTTCCCCAGTTCCCCCCCAGTTTGAGGGTCCCCTCCCAGTTTGGGGGTGCCCTCCCCAGTTTGGGGGTGCCCTCCCAGTTTGGGGGTCCCCTCCCAGTTTGGGGGTGCCCCCCCAGCTTACCTGAGCATCCCTGGGTGGCACCTGGATGACTTTGGGGGGTCCCCATCACCTTGGGGTCCCCCCCCAGCACTCCCTGGGGTTCCGGGGTGTCTCTGCCCTACCTCCCCAGTTCCCCCCCAGTTTGAGGGTCCCCTCCCAGTTTGAGGGTCCCCTCCCAGTTTGGGGGTGCCCCCCCCAGCTTACCTGAGCATCCCTGGGTGGCACCTGGATACCTTTGGGGGGTCCCCATCACCTTGGGGTCCCCCCCAGCGCTCCGTGGGGTTCCAGGGTGCCTCTGCCCCCCTTCCCCAGTTCCCCCCCAGTTTGAGGGTCCCCTCCCAGTTTGGGGACACCCCCCCCAATTTCGGGATCCCCCTCCAGTTTTGGGGTGCCCCCCACTTTTGGGGTGCCCCAACACCTGACCTGAGCATCCCTGGGTGGTACCTGGGTACCTTTGGGGGGTCCCCAACACCTTGGGGTCCCCCCCCAGCACTCCCTGGGGTTCCGGGGTGTCTCTGCCCTACCTCCCCAGTTCCCCCCCAGTTTGGGGGTCCCCTCCCAGTTTGGGGTTGCCCTCCCCAGTTTGGGGGTCCCCTCCTAGTTTGGGGGTCCCCTCCCAGTTTGGGGGTGCCCACCCCACCTGACCTGAGCATCCCTGGGTGGTACCTGGGTACCTTTAGGGGGTCCCCATCACCTTGGGGTCCCCCCCAGCACTCCCTGGGGTACCGGGGTGCCTCTGCCCCCCTTCCCCAGTTCCCCCCCAGTTTGAGGGTCCCCTCCCAGTTTGGGGACACCCCCCCCAATTTCGGGATCCCCCTCCAGTTTTGGGGTGCCCCCCACTTTTGGGGTGCCCCAACACCTGACCTGAGCATCGCTGGGTGGCACCTGGATACCTTTGGGGGGTCCCCAACACCTTGGGGTCCCCCCCTGCGCTCTGTGGGGTTCCGGGGTGCCTCTGCCCTACCTCCCCAGTTCCCTCCCAGTTTGAGGGTCCCCTCCCAGTTTGGGGGGCCCCTCCCAGTTTGGGGGTGCCCTCCCAGTTTAGGGGTGCCCACCCCACCTGACCTGAGCATCCCTGGGTGGCACCTGGATACCTTTGGGGGGTCCCCAACACCTTGGGGTCCCCCCCAGCACTCCCTGGGGTTCCGGGGTGTCTCTGCCCTACCTCCCCAGTTCCCCCCCAGTTTGAGGGTCCCCTCCCAGTTTGGGGGTCCCCTCCCAGTTCGGGGGTCCCCTCCCAGTTTGGGGGTGCCCTCCCAGTTTGGGGGTGCCCACCCCACCTGACCTGAGCATCCCTGGGTGGCACCTGGATGACTTTGTGGGTTCCCCATCACCCTGGGGTCCCCCCCAGCGCTCCGTGGGTTTCCGGGGTGTCTCTGCCCCCCTTCCCCAGTTCCCCCCCAGTTTGAGGGTCCCCTCCCAGTTTGGGGGTGCCCTCCCCAGTTTGGGGGTCCCCCCCCCTGTACCCGTAGCAGTAGTCGGCGTCGAGCGCGCGGCGGCGGCGGGCGCTGTGCAGGGCGTTGGCGCGCTCGGGGGGCAGCGCCATGGCCAGGATGTAGGGGGCTCGGCGGTGCTTCTGGGCGATGCCCTGCATGTCCCCCCGCTGCTGCTCGAAGCCTGCACCCCAAAAAATGAGGGGGGGGCACCCCAAAAATCAGAAAGGGACCCCAAAACCCAAGAAAGACACCCCCACCCCAACCCCGTCACCCTCCGAACCCCAGGGAATCCCCCCCCACATCCACCCCAAACCCCAGGGCCCCTCCTGGTCCAACCCTGAGGGCAGGGATGGAACGGGCACCCCAAAAAATGAGGGGCACCCCAAAAATCAAGGGGCACCCCGAAAATAAGAGGGGACCCCAGAAATCAAAGGGGACCCCAAAAATCAAAGAGGGGCCCCCATAATCCCTCAAAACCCAGGGAATCCCCCCCCAGCCTCCAGGGACCCTCCAGCTCCAACCCTGAGGGCAGGGATGGAACCAGCACCCCAAAAATCGGGGGGGCACCCCAAAAATCAAAGGGGACCCCAAAAAATAAGGGGGGACCCCAAAAATATGGGAGGACCCCAAAAGTCTAGTGGGACCCCCCCATAATTGCTCGAACCCCAGGGAATCCCCCCACATCCACCCCAAACCCCAGGGCCCCTCCTGGCCCAACCCTGAGGGCAGGGATGGAACGGGCACCCCAAAAAATGAGGGGCACCCCAAAAATCAAGGGGCACCCCCAAAAATAAGAGGGGACCCCAAAAATCAAAGAGGGACCCCCCCATAATCCCTCAAAACCCAGGGAATCCCCCCACAGCCCCCAGGGACCCTCCAGTTCCAACCCTGAGGGCAGGGATGGAACCAGCACCCCAAAAAATGAGGGGCACCCCCAAAAATAAGAGGGGACCCCAGAAATCAAAGGGGACCCCAAAAATATGGGGGACCCCAAAAATCAAAGAGGGACCCCCCCCCATAATCCATCAAAACCCCTGGGAATCCCCCCCACATCCACCCAAACCCCACCAAACCCCATCAGCCTCCTGGTCCAACCCTGAGGGCAGGGATGGAACGGGCACCCCAAAAAATGAGGGGCACCCAAAAATCAAGGGCCCCCCAGGAAATAAGGGGGGACCCCAAAAATGCAAAGAGGACCCCCCCCATAATCCATCAAACCCCTGGGAATCCCCCCCACATCCACCCCAAACCCCACCAAACCCCATCAGCCTCCTGGTCCAACCCTGAGGGCAGGGATGGAACGGGCACCCCAAAAAATCAAGGGGCACCCCAAAAATAAGAGGAGACCCCAAAAATCAAAGAGGGACCCCCCCCATAATCCCTCAAACCCCAGGGAATCCCCCCACAACCCCAGGGCCCCTCCTGGTCCAACTCTGAGGGCAGGGATGGAACGGGCACCCCAAAAAATGAGGGGCGTCCCAAAAATCAAGGGGCACCCCGAAAATAAGAGGGGACCCCAAAAATCTGTGGGGACCCCAAAAATCAAAGAGAGACCCCCCCAAACCCTTAGGGGGCCCCCCCAAACTTTTGATGGCGATGCGCATCTCCTTGGGGCCCTGCTCCTAGGGAACCCCTAAACCCCAGGGAACCCCCAAATACCAGGGGAACCCCAAATCCTAGGGACCCCCCTCTTACCCAGGGACACCCCCAAACCCCAGGGACACCCCAAACCCCAGGGACACCCCAAAACCCTTAGGGGTCCCCCCAAACCTTCGATGGTGATGTGTAACTCCTGGGGGTCCTGCCCCTAGGGAACCCCCTAAACCCCAGGGAACTCCCAAATACCAGGGGATCCCCAAATACCAGGGGAATCCCCCAATTCCTGGGGAACTCCCCCAAACCAGGGGTCCCCCCAAACCCCAGGGGTCCCCCCAAACCCCAGGGGCCCCCCCAGACCTTCGATGGCGATGCGTATCTCCTGGAGACCCTGTTCCTAGGGAACCCCCTAAACCCCAGGGAACCCCCCAAATAGCAGGGGATCCCCAAATACCAGGAATCCCCCAATTCCTTGGGAACTCCCCCAAACCCCAGGGGTCCCCCCAAACCCCAGGGGTCCCCCCAAACCCCCAGGGGCCCCCCCAAACCTTCGATGGCAATGCGCATCTCCTGGGGACCCTGTTCCTAGGGAACCCCCTAAACCCCAGGGAACCCCCAAATACCAGGGGATCCCCAATACCAGGGGATCCCCCAATTCCTGGGGAACTCCCCCAAACCCCAGTGGTCCACCAAAACCCAGGGGTCCCCCCAAACCCCCAGGGGCCCCCCCCAAACCTTCGATGGCGATGCGTATCTCCTGGAGACCCTGTTCCTAGGGAACCCCCTAAACCCCAGGGAACCCCCAAATAGCAGGGGATCCCCCAAATACCAGGGGATCCCCCAATTCCTTGGGAACTCCCCCAAAACTCAGGGGTCCCCCCAAACCCCAGGGTTCCCCTTAAACCCCAGGGGCCCCCCCAGACCTTCGATGGCGATGCGCAACTCCTGGGTGCCCTTCTTGTAGGGAACCCCCTAAACCCCAGGGAACCCCAAAATACCAGGGGATCCCCAATACCAGGGGATCCCCCAATTCCTTGGGAACTCCTCCAAACCCCAGGGGTCCCCCAAACCCCAGGGGTCCCCCCAAACCCCCAGGGGCCCCCCCAAACCTTCGATGGCGATGCGCATCTCCTGGGGACCCTGTTCCTAGGGAACCCCCTAAACCCCAGGGAACCCCCAAATACCAGGGGATCCCCAAATACCAGGGGAATCCCCCAATTCCTGGGGAACTCCCCCAAACCCCAGGGGTCTCCCAAACCCCAGGGGTCCCCCCAAAACCCTTAGGGGTCCCCCCAAACCTTCGATGGTGATGCGCATCTCCTGGGAACCCTGTTCCTAGGGAACCCCCTAAACCCCAGGGAACCCCCAAATACCAGGGGAACCCCAAATCCTAGGGAACCCCCTCTTCCCCAGGGACACTCCCAAACCCCAGGGGACCCCCCAAACCCCAGGGGTTCCCCCAAACCCCCAGGGCCCCCCCCCAAACTTATGATGGTGATGCGCATCTCCTGGGAACCCTGTTCCTAGGGAACCCCCTAAACCCCAGGGAACCCCCAAATAGCAGGGGATCCCCAAATACCAGGGGATCCCCCAATTCCTTGGGAACTCCCCCAAACCCCAGGGGTCCCCCCAAACCCCCAGGGGCCCCCCCAAACCTTCGATGGCGATGCGTAACTCCTGGGGGTCCTGCCCCTAGGGAACCCCCTAAACCCCAGGGAACCCCCAAATACCAGGGGATCCCCAAATACCAGGGGAATCCCCCAATTCCTGGGGAACTCCCCCAATTCCTGGGGAACTCCCCCAAACCCCAGGGGTCCCCCCAAACCCCCAGGGGCCCCCCCAAACCTTCAATGGCGATGCGCATCTCCTGGGTGCCCTTCTTGTAGGGAAGCCCCTAAACCCCAGGGAACCCCCAAATACCAGGGGATCCCCAATACCAGGGGATCCCCCAATTCCTAAGGGAACTCCCCCAAACCCCAGGGGACCCCCCAAACCCCAGGGGTCCCCCCTAAACCCCCAGGGACCCCCCAAACCTTCGATGGCGATGCGCATCTCCTGGAGACCCTGTTCCTAGGGAACCCCCTAAACCCCAGGGAAACCCCAAATACCAGGGGATCCCCAATACCATGGGATCCCCCAATTCCTGGGGAACTCCCCCAATGCCCAGGGGTCCCCCAAACCCCAGGGGTCCCCCCAAACCCCCAGGGGCCCCCCCCAAACCTTCAATGGCGATGCGCATCTCCTGGGGTCCCTGCTCGCAGGGGCAGTGGACGCTCAGCTTGAACACCCCAAGGGGCTCTGCGGGTTGTTTTTTGGGGGGGGTTATTAAAGAAAAGGGGGGGCTGGGGACACCCCAAAACAAAAGTGGGGTGCAAGGGGGGGTCCCCCCCTGCTCACCAGTCCCGCTCAGCCACTGCTGGACGACCTCGGTGACGTCGAACCAGAGCCACTCCTCGTCGGGCGCCGCTCGCACCGCGCGTCCGTGCAGGAAGCGCCACGAGGTGTTCCCGTAGCCCTGGGAACCCCAAAATTTGGGGGGGGGGCACCCCAACAATTTACAACCCCCCCCAGAGGTCTCCAAAACTCAGGAACCCCCTCCCCAAAAGCCCAGGGAACCCCCAAAAGCCAAGGGACCCTCTAAAAGCTTCAAAACGCAGGGACTCCCTCAGAAGCCCTGAGAAGCCCCAAAAGCCCAGGGAACCCCCCCAAAAAAGGTCAGGGAACCCCCAAAAGTTCAGGGAACCCCCAAAAGGTCAGGGAACCCCCAAAAGATCCCAAACCCCAGGGACACCCCCAGAACCCAAGAGACCCCTCCCAAATCCTAGGGACACCCCAAAAGCCCAGGGAACCCCCAAAAGTCCCAAAAGTCAGGGACCCCCCAAAAAGCCCAGGGAACCCCCAAAAGCCCAGGGAACCCCCAAAACACCAGGGACACCCCCAAAACCCAAAAGACCCCTCCCAAAATCACAAATCCCAGGGACACCCCAAAAGCCCAGGGACCCCAAACCCTCTTGGTGTCCCCAAACCCCATCCGGGGGGGTCCCCAAACCCCCCTTGGTGACCCCAAACCCCACTGAGGGGTTCCCCAACCCCTCTGGGTGTCCCCAAAACTTGGTCAGGGGATCCCCAAACCCCATCCAGGGGGTCCCCAAACCCCCTTGGTGACCCCAAAACTTGCTCAGGGGATCCCCAAATCCCATCCAGGGGATCCCCAATCCCCCCTTGGTGACCCCAAACCCCATCCAGGGGGTCCCCAAACCCTCTTGGTGTCCCCAAACCATGGCCAGGGGGTCCCCAATGCCCCACGATGACCCCAAACCCCATCCAGGGGGTCCCCAAATCCCATCCAGGGGGTCCCCAAACCCCCCTTGGTGACCCCAAACCCCATCCAGGGGGTCCCTAACCCCCCCTTGGTGACCCCAAAACTTGCTCAGGGGATCCCCAAACCCCATCCAGGGGGTCCCCAAACCCTCTTGGGGTCCCCAAACCCCATCCAGGGGGTCCCCAAACCCCCCTTGGTGACTCCAAACCCCACCCAGGGGGTTCCCCAACCCCCCCTTGGTGTCCCCAAAGCCCACCCAGGGGGGGTCCCCAAACCCTCCTGGTGTCCCCAAACCATGGCCAGGGGGGATCCCCAAACCCTCCTGGTGTCCCCAAACCATGGCCAGGGGGTCCCCAATGCCCCACGATGACCCCAAACCCTCTTGGGGTCCCCAAACCCCATCCAGGGGTTCCCCAAACCCCCTTGGTGACCCCAAACCCCACCCAGAGGGTCCCCAAACTGACTTGGGGTCCCCAAACCCCATCCAGGGGTTCCCCAACCCCCCTTGGTAACCCCAAAACTTGCTCAGGGGATCCCCAAATCCCATCCAGGGGATCCCCAAACCCTCTTGGGGTCCCCAAACCCCATCCAGGGGTTCCCCAACCCCCCTTGGTGACCCCAAACCCCACCCAGGGGGTTCCCCAACTCCCCCTTGGTGTCCCCAAACCCCACCCAGGGGGGGGTCCCCAAACCCTCTTGGTGTCCCCAAACCCCATCCAGGGGGTCCCCAAACCCTCTTGGTGTCCCCAAACCATGGCCAGGGGGTCCCCAATGTCCCACGATGACCCCAAACCCCATCCAGGGGGTCCCCAAATCCCATCCAGGGGGTCCCCAAACCCTCTTGGGGTCCCCAAACCCCATCCAGGGGTTCCCCAACCCCCCCTTGGTGACCCCAAAACTTGCTCAGGGGATCCCCAAACCCCATCCAGGGGGTCCCCAAACCCTCTTCGTGTCCCCAAACCATAGCCAGGGGGTCCCCAATGCCCCACGATGACCCCAAATCCCACCCTGGGGGTGGGGGTGGGGGGGAGGGCGGGATTGTCCCCCCCAATTCCCACTCGGGGTGTGACTGGTGTCCCCCCCCCCCCCCCCCAAATCCCCCCGGGGGTGCCCACCTGGTAGAGCTCGAGGCGCTGCTCGATGCCGAGGGCGTCGGGCGCCGGGCGCTGCCGCAGCATCCAGAGCTCGGCGCGGTGCAGCAGGGCCTGGGGCGCCAGCGTCGCCCGCACCCGCGACGCGTTGAAGACGAAGAAGGTGCTGTGGCTCGTGGGGCGCCAGCGGCCCAGGGGTCCTGGGGGGGGGACAGGGTGGGGGTGTGGGTGGGGGGTGTTCACTCTGGAGTGGAATGATGGCACCAGAGTGACCCAATGCCCTCCTGTTCACTCTGGAGCGGAATGATGGCACCAGTTTAGTTAATTGTGTCGTTCACTCTGGAGTGGAATGATGGCACCAGTGCCACCCATCCCCTCCTGTTCACTCTGGAGTGGAATGATGGCACCAGTGCCACCAACACCCTCCTGTTCACTCTGGAGCCAAACGATGGCCCCAGTTTGCCCTGCTTGCCTTGTTCACTCTGGAGCGGAATGATGGCACCAGTGCCACCCAACTTCTCCTGTTCACTCTGGAGCGGAATGATGGCACCAGTGCCACCCAACCCCTCCCGTTCACTCTGGAGCAGAATGATGGCACCAGTGCCACCCAACCCCTCCTGTTCACTCTGGAGCCAAACGATGGCCCCAGTTTGCCCTGTTTGCCTTGTTCACTCTGGAGCGGAATGATGGCACCAGTGCCACCCACCTCCTCTTGTTCACTCTGGAGCGGAATGATGGCACCAGTGCCACCCAACCCCCTCCTGTTCACTCTGGAGCGGAATGATGGCACCAGTGCCACCCATCCCCTCCTGTTCACTCTGGAGCGGAATGATGGCACCAGAGTGACCCAACCCCCTCCTGTTCACTCTGGAGCCAAACGATGGCCCCAGTTTGCCCTGCTGGCCTTGTTCACTCTGGAGCGGAATGATGGCACCAGTGCCACCCAATCCACTCCCGTTCACTCTGGAGCGGAATGATGGCACCAGTGCCACCCAACCCCCTCCTGTTCACTCTGGAGCGGAATGATGGCACCAGTGCCACCCAACCCCCTCCTGTTCACTCTGGAGCGGAATGATGGCACCAGTGCCACCCAAACCCCTCCTGTTCACTCTGGAGCGGAATGATGGCACCAGTGCCACCCACCTCCTCTTGTTCACTCTGGAGCGGAATGATGGCTCCAGTGCCACCCAAACCCCTTCCTGTTCACTCTGGAGCGGAATGATGGCACCAGTGCCACCCAACCCCCTCCTGTTCACTCTGGAGAGGAATGATGGCACCAGTTGAGTTAATTGTGTCGTTCACTCTGGAGTGGAATGATGGCACCAGTGCCACCCAACCCCTCCTGTTCACTCTGGAGCCAAACGATGGCCCCAGTTTGTCCTGCTTGCCTTGTTCACTCTGGAGTGGAATGATGGCACCAGTGCCACCCAACCCCCTCCTGTTCACTCTGGAGCGGAATGATGGCACCAGTGCCACCCAATCCACTCCCGTTCACTCTGGAGAGGAATGATGGCACCAGAGTGACCCAATGCCCTCCTGTTCACTCTGGAGCGGAATGATGGCACCAGTGCCACCCACCTCCTCTTCGTTCACTCTGGAGCGGAATGATGGCACCAGTGCCACCCAATCCCCTCCTGTTCACTCTGGAGTGGAATGATGGCACCAGTTTAGTTAATTGGGTCGTTCACTCTGGAGCGGAATGATGGCACCAGTGCCAACCAACCCTCTCCTGTTCACTCTGGAGAGGAATGATGGCACCAGTGCCACCCAACCCTCTCCCCATTCACTCTGGAGTGGAATGATGGCATCAATTTAGTTCCATTGTGTCGTTCACTCTGGAGCGGAATGATGGCACCAGTGCCACCCACCTCCTCTTCGTTCACTCTGGAGCAGAATGATGGCACCAGAGTGACCCAATCCCCTCCCGTTCACTCTGGAGCGGAATGATGGCACCAGTGCCAACCAACCCTCTCCTGTTCACTCTGGAGCGGAATGATGGCACCAGTGCCACCCATCCCCTCCTGTTCACTCTGGAGCCAAACGATGGCCCCAGTTTGCCCTGCTTGCCTTGTTCACTCTGGAGCGGAATGATGGCACCAGTGCCACCCAACTCCCTCCTGTTCACTCTGGAGTGGAATGATGGTGCCAGCTCCCCCCCACCCAGTTCCCTGTTCACTCTGGAGCGGAATGATGGCACCAGTGCCACCCAACCCCCTCCTGTTGACTCTGAAGTGGAACGAAGGCACCAGTGCCACCCAACCCCTCCTGTTCACTCTGGAGCGGAATGATGGCTCCAGTGCCACCCACCTCCTCTTGTTCACTCTGGAGCGGAAAGATGGCACCAGTGCCACCCAATCCACTCCCGTTCACTCTGGAGAGGAATGATGGCACCAGTGCCACCCAACCCCCTCCTGTTCACTCTGGAGCGGAATGATGGCACCAGTGCCACCCAATCCACTCCTGTTCACTCTGGAGCGGAATGATGGCACCAGTGCCACCCAACCCCCTCCTGTTCACTCTGGAGCGGAATGATGGCACCAGTGCCACCCAATACACTCCCGTTCACTCTGGAGCGGAATGATGGCACCAGTGCCAGCCAACCCCCTCCTGTTCACTCTGGAGTGGAATGATGGTGCCAGCTCCCCCCCACCCAGTTCCCCCGTTCACTCTGGAGTGGAATGATGGCACCAGTGCCACCCACCTCCTCTTCGTTCACTCTGGAGCAGAATGATGGCACCAGTGCCACCCAACCCCCTCCTGTTCACTCTGGAGTGGAATGATGGCACCAGTGCCACCCAACCCCCTTCCTGTTCACTCTGGAGCGGAATGATGGCACCAGTGCCACCCAACCCCCTTCCTGTTCACTCTGGAGCCGAATGATGGCACCAGTGCCACCCAACCCCCTCCTGTTCACTCTGGAGCCAAACGATGGCCCCAGTTTGCCCTGCTTGCCTTGTTCACTCTGGAGCGGAATGATGGCACCAGTGCCAGCCAACCCCCTCCTGTTCACTCTGGAGTGGAATGATGGTGCCAGCTCCCCCCCACCCAGTTCCCCCGTTCACTCTGGAGTGGAATGATGGCACCAGTGCCACCCAACCCCCTCCTGTTCACTCTGGAGTGGAATGATGGCACCAGAGTGACCCAACCTCCCCCCGTTCACTCTGGAGCGGAATGATGGCACCAGTGCCACCCAACCCCCTCCCGTTCACTCTGGAGCGGAATGATGGCACCAGTGCCACCCACCCCCCTCCCCGTTCACTCTGGAGCAGAATGATGGCATCAGTGCCACCCATCCCCTCCCGTTCACTCTGGAGTGGAATGATGGCACCAGTGCCACCCACCTCCTCTTCGTTCACTCTGGAGCGGAATGATGGCACCAGAGTGACCCAATGCCCTCCTGTTCACTTCTGGAGCGGAATGATGGCACCAGTGCCACCCCACCCAGTTCCCTGTTCACTCTGGAGCGGAATGATGGCACCAGTGCCACCCAACCCCTCCTGTTCACTCTGGAGTGGAATGATGGCACCAGTGCCAACCAACCCCCTCCTGTTCACTCTGGAGCGGAATGATGGCACCAGTTGAGTTAATTGTGTTGTTCACTCTGGAGCAGAATGATGGCACCAGTGCCACCCAACCCCCTCCCGTTCACTCTGGAGCGGAATGATGGCTCCAGTGCCACCCAACCCCCTCCTGTTCACTCTGGAGCGGAATGATGGCACCAGTGCCACCCACCCAGTTCCCTGTTCACTCTGGAGTGGAATGATGGCACCAGTGCCACCCAACCCCTCCTGTTCACTCTGGAGTGGAATGATGGTGCCAGCTCCCCCCCACCCAGTTCCCTGTTCACTCTGGAGAGGAATGATGGCACCAGTGCCACCCAACCCCTCCTGTTCACTCTGGAGCCAAACGATGGCCCCAGTTTGTCCTGCTTGCCTTGTTCACTCTGGAGCGGAATGATGGCACCAGTGCCACCCAACACCCTCCTGTTCACTCTGGAGCGGAATGATGGCACCAGTGCCACCCAATCCACTCCCGTTCACTCTGGAGAGGAATGATGGCACCAGTGCCACCCACCCAGTTCCCTGTTCACTCTGGAGCGGAATGATGGCACCAGTGCCACCCAACACC
Organism: Tapera naevia; assembly: GCA_033556795.1. Lineage (NCBI taxonomy): Eukaryota > Metazoa > Chordata > Aves > Cuculiformes > Neomorphidae > Tapera > Tapera naevia. The sequence goes on along the minus strand of JAUMJJ010001063.1, from coordinate 7,048 downwards.
CTCCTGTTCACTCTGGAGCGGAATGATGGCACCAGTGCCACCCAATCCACTCCCGTTCACTCTGGAGCGGAATGATGGCACCAGTGCCACCCAACTCCCTCCTGTTCACTCTGGAGCGGAATGATGGCACCAGTGCCACCCAATCCACTCCCGTTCACTCTGGAGAGGAATGATGGCACCAGTGCCACCCAAACCACTCCCGTTCACTCTGGAGAGGAATGATGGCACCAGTGCCACCCAACACCCTCCTGTTCACTCTGGGGCGGAACGATGGCACCAGAGTGACCCAACCCCCTCCCGTTCACTCTGGAATGGAATGATGGCACCAGTGCCACCCATCCCCTCCTGTTCACTCTGGAGCGGAATGATGGCACCAGTGCCACCCACTCAGTTCCCTGTTCACTCTGGAGTGGAATGATGGCATCAATTTAGTTCCATTGTGTTGTTAACTCTGGAGCGGAATGATGGCACCAGTGCCACCCAACCCCCTCCTGTTCACTCTGGAGCGGAATGATGGTGCCAGCTCCCCCCCACCCAGTTCCCCCGTTCACTCTGGAGCGGAATGATGGCACCAGTGCCACCCAACCCCCTCCTGTTCACTCTGGAGCGGAATGATGGCACCAGTGCCACCCAATCCACTCCCGTTCACTCTGGAGCGGAATGATGGCTCCAGTGCCACCCACCTCCTCTTGTTCACTCTGGAGCGGAATGATGGCACCAGTGCCACCCATCCCCTCCTGTTCACTCTGGAGCGGAATGATGGCACCAGTTCTGCCCCCCCCCCCCCCCCCCCCCCCCCCCCGTTCACTCTGGAGCGGAACGATGGCACCACTTCCCTTTCCCCTCCCTGTTCACTCTGGAGCCAAAAGATGGTCCGGAATTACCGCAGCATCCGGGGGGATGGGGGGGCACCCAAATTTCCAGGCTGGGGGGTGGGACACCCACATGTGCCCCCCCCCCCCCCCCCCCCGGCCGTGGGTCCCCCTTGCACCCCAAAACCCACCTCACCCTCCACATGGGTTACCTTGGCCATGGGTGCCCAAGGGCCATCCAAGCCATGGGTGCCAATGGTTGCCCTTGGCCACCGTTGCCAATGGGTGCTCTTGGTCATGGTTGCCCATGGGCCATCCAAGCCATGGGTGCTCTTGGCCATGGGTGCCCATGGCCATGGTTGCCCATGGGCAATCCAAGCCATGGTTGACCTTGGCCATGGGTGCCATGGGCCATCCAAGCCATGGGTGCTCTTGGCCATGGATGCCCTTGGCCATGGCTTCCCATGGGCAATCCAAGCCATGGTTGACCTTGGCCATGGGCACCATGGGTGCTCTTGGCCATGGGTGCTCTTGGCCATGGTTTCCCATAGGCAATCCAAGCCATGGTTGACCTTGGCCATGGTTTCCAATGGGCCATCCAAGCCATGTGTGCTCTTGGCCATGGTTGACCTTGGCCATGGTTTCCAATGGGCCATCCAAGCCATGGTTGACTTTGGCCATGGTTGCCCTTGGCCATGGTTTCCCATAGGCAATCCAAGCCATGGTTGACCGTTGGCCATGGGTGCCATGGGCCATCCAAGCCATGGGTGCTCTCCGCCATGGTTGCCCTTGGCCATAGCTTCCCATGGGCAATCCAAGCCATGGTTGACCTTGGCCATGGGTGCCCTTGGCCATGGCTTCCCATGGGCAATCCAAGCCATGGTTGACCTTGGCCATGATTGCCATGGGCCATCCAAGCCATGGGTGCTCTCCGCCATGGTTGCCGTTGGCCATGGGTGCCATGGGCCATCCAAGCCATGAGTGCTCTCTGCCATGGTTGCCCTTGGCCATGCCTTCCCATGGGCAATCTAAGCCATGGTTGACCTTGGCCATGGGCACCATGGGTGCTCTTGGCCATGGGTGCTCTTGGCCATGGTTTCCCATAGGCAATCCAAGCCATGGTTGACCTTGGCCATGGGTGCCATGGGCCATCCAAGGTATGGGTGCTCTTGGCCATGGCTTCCCATGGGCAACCCAAGCCATGGTTGACCTTGGCCATGGGTGCCATGGGCCATCCAAGCCATGGGTGCTCTTGGCCATGGTTGCCATTGGCCATGGGTGCCATGGGCCATCCAAGCCATGGGTGCTCTCCGCCATGGTTGCCCTTGGCCATGCCTTCCCATGGGCAACCCAAGCCATGGTTGACCTTGGCCATGGGTGCCCTTGGCCATGGCTTCCCATGGGCAATCCAAGCCATGGTTGACCTTGGCCATGGGTACCATGGGCCATCCAAGCCATGGGTGCTCTTGGCCGTGGTTGCTGTCGGCCATGACTTCCCATGGGCAATCCAAGCCATGGTTGACCTTGGCCATGGGTGCCATGGGCCATCCAAGCCATGGGTGCTCTCCGCCATGGGTGCCCATGGCCACGGTTGCCCATAGGCAACCCAAGCCATGGTTGACCTTGGCCATGGGTGCCATGGGCCATCCAAGCCATGGGTGCTCTTGGCCATGGTTGCCATTGGCCATGGGTGCCATGGGCCATCCAAGCCATGGGTGCTCTCCGCCATGGTTGCCCTTGGCCATGCCTTCCCATGGGCAACCCAAGCCATGGTTGACCTTGGCCATGGGTGCCCTTGGCCATGGCTTCCCATGGGCAATCCAAGCCATGGTTGACCTTGGCCATGGGTACCATGGGCCATCCAAGCCATGGGTGCTCTTGGCCGTGGTTGCTGTCGGCCATGACTTCCCATGGGCAATCCAAGCCATGGTTGACCTTGGCCATGGGTGCCATGGGCCATCCAAGCCATGGGTGCTCTCCGCCATGGGTGCCCATGGCCACGGTTGCCCATAGGCAATCCAAGCCATGGTTGACCTTGGCCATGGTTTCCAATGGGCCATCCAAGCCATGGGTGCTCTTGGCCATGGTTGCCCTTGGCCATGGTTTCCCATAGGCAATCCAAGCCATGGTTGACCGTTGGCCATGGGTGCCATGGGCCATCCAAGCCATGGGTGCTCTCCGCCATGGTTGCCCTTGGCCATAGCTTCCCATGGGCAATCCAAGCCATGGTTGACCTTGGCCATGGGTGCCCTTGGCCATGGCTTCCCATGGGCAATCCAAGCCATGGTTGACCTTGGCCATGATTGCCATGGGCCATCCAAGCCATGGGTGCTCTCCGCCATGGTTGCCGTTGGCCATGGGTGCCATGGGCCATCCAAGCCATGAGTGCTCTCTGCCATGGGTGCCCTTGGCCATGCCTTCCCATGGGCAACCCAAGCCATGGTTGACCTTGGCCATGATTGCCATGGGCCATCCAAGCCATGGTTGCTCTCCGCCATGGGTGCCCATGGCCACGGTTGCCCATAGGCAATCCAAGCCATGGTTGACCTTGGCCATGGCTTCCCATGGGCAATCCAAGCCATGGTTGACCTTGGCCATGGGTGCCATGGGCCATCCAAGCCATGGGTGCTCTTGGCCATGCTTGCCGTTGGCCATGGGTGCCATGGGCCATCCAAGCCATGGGTGCTCTCCCGCCATGGGTGCCCATGGCCACGGTTGCCCATAGGCGACCCAAGCCATGGTTGACCTTGGCCATGGGTGCCATGGGCCATCCAAGCCATGAGTGCTCTCCGCCATGATTGCCCTTGGCCATGCCTTCCCATGGGCAACCCAAGCCATGGTTGCCCTCCGCCATGGGTGCCCATGGCCACGGTTGCCCACAGTTGCCTTGGCCATCCTTTATCATGGACCACCCAAGCCAGGGGTGCCCCCCCCCCGGCCGCCGCGCTCACCGTCGCCCGCGGGCTCCATGGGGAAGCGGTGCAGCTCCTTGGCGTAGTACTCCTCCTCGGGGGGGTGGTGCTGGTGGTACTGGTGGTGCTGGCGCAGGCGGGCGCGCTGCTGGAGGAGTTCCTGGGTGCTGTTGTAGAGCGCCTGCACCTCCTCGGGCAGCTGCCAGCCGGGCACCTCGGCCGGGGGCGCTGGGAGCCGCAGCTTGCTCAGGATTTGGCCCCGCACCGCTTCGATTCGCTTCCGCCGCGCCGCTTCCAGGTCCAGCGAGCGGCACGTGGAGAGGGCGCGGGCGGCGCCCAGGAGCGCCAGCAGCACCGCCAGCTCCATCGGCAGCACCCTCGGGATTGGGGAGGGGGCACCCCCAAACTGGGATAACCCCCTGAACTGGGATACGGCGCCCCTGAACTGGGATACACCCCCAAACTGGGATACGGCGCTCCGAACTGGGATACGGCACTCCTGAACTGGGATAACGCCCCAAACTGGGATAACCCCCTGAACTGGGATACGGTGCCCCTGAACTGGGATACACCCCCAAACTGGGATACGGCGCTCCGAACTGGGATACGGCGCCCCAAACTGGGATACGGCGCTCCTGAACTGGGATACGGCGCTCCTGAACTGGGATAACGCCCCAAACTGGGATAACCCCCTGAACTGGGATACGGTGCCCCTGAACTGGGATACACCCCCAAACTGGGATACGGCGCTCCGAACTGGGATACGGCGCTCCTGAACTGGGATAACGCCCCAAACTGGGATAACCCCCTGAACTCGGATACACCCCCTGAACTGGGATACACCCCCAAACTGGGATACGGCGCTCCTGAACTGGGATACGGCACTCCTGAACTGAGATAACGCCCCAAACTGGGATAACCCCCTGAACTGGGATACACCCCCAAACTGGGATACGGCGCCCCGAACTGGGATACGGCGCTCCTGAACTGGGATAACGCCCCAAACTGGGATAACCCCCTGAACTGGGATACACCCCCAAACTGGGATACGGCGCTCCGAACTGGGATACGGCGCTCCTGAACTGGGATAACGCCCCAAACTGGGATAACCCCCTGAACTGGGATACACCCCCAAACTGGATAACCCCCTGAACTGGGATACGGTGTCCCTGAACTGGGATACACCCCCAAACTGGGATACGGCGCCCCAAACTGGGATAAGGCGCTCCTGAGCTGGGATACGGCGCTCCTGAACTGGGATAACACCCCAAACTGGGATACGGCGCCCCAATCTGGGATACAGCACCTCAAACTGGGATACGGCACCCCAAACTGGGATACAGTGCCCCTGAACTGGGATACACCCCCAAACTGGGATACGGCGCCCCCGAACTGGGATACGGCACCCCTGAACTGGGATACACCCCCAAACTGGGATACGGTGCCCCAAACTGGGATAAGGCGCTCCTGAACTGGGATCGGTGCTCCTGAACTGGGATAACGCCCCAAACTGGGATATGGCGTCCCTGAACTGGGATACACCCCCAAACTGGGATACAGCGCCCGAAACTGGGATACGGCGCCCCTGAACTGGGATAACCCCCCTAACTGGGATACGGCGCCCCTGAACTGGGATAACCCCCCGAACTGGGATATCGCCTCTAAACCAGTATAACCCCCCTTAACAGGGATAACGCCCCAAACTGGGATACAGCGCCCCTGAACTGGGATACAGCGCCCCTGAACTGGGATAATTCCCCTCAACCGGGATAACCGCCCGAACTGGGGTAGGGCCCCCCCCAAACTGGGATATAGCACCCCCGAACTGGGATAACCCCTCTTAACTGGGGTAGGGCACCCCTAAACTGGGATAATGACCCTAATTGGGACACGGCACCCTCGAACTGGGATATGGCGCCCCCAAACTGGGATAACCCCTCTAAACCAGTACAACCCTCCCTAACTGGGATACGGCACCCCCAAACTGGGATAACCCCTCCTATATGGGAAACTGCAACCCCAAACTGGGATAAACCCCCTAAACTGGGATAACCCCCCCTAAACTGGGATATGGCACCCCCAACTGGGATAACCCCCCCTTAAACGGATTAACCCATTTAAAAACTGGATTAACCCCTCCAAACTGGGATTAACCCCTTCCGGACTGGTCTAACTCCACTCCAAACTGGGACAACTCCCCCTAAACTGGGATTCCCCCCTCCTTTAAACCGGATTAACCCCTCCAAACTGGGATAAACTGGGATGCACCCCCCCCCCTCCTTCCTTTCCGCCTCTCAAACTGGATTAACCCCTTCCGGACTGGTCTAACTCCACTCCAAACTGGGACAACTCCCCCTAAACTGGATTCCCCCCCTCCTTTAAACCGATTAACCCCCTCCAAACTGGGTTTGCCCCCCCCCCCCTTTCCTTTCCGCCTCTCAAACTGGATTAACCCCTTCCGGACTGGTCTAACTTCACCCAAACTGGGACAACTTCCCCTAAACTGGGATTCCCCCCTCCTTTAAACCGGATTAACCCTCTCCAAACTGGGATAAACTGGGATGCACCCCCCCCCCCTCCTTCCTTTCCGCCTCTTAAACCGGATTAACCCCTTCCGGACTGGTCTAACTCCACCCAAACTGGGACAACTCCCCCTAAACTGGGATTCCCCCCTCCTTTAAACCGGATTAACCCCCTCCAAACTGGGTTTGCCCCCCCCCCCCCTTTCCTTTCCGCCTCTCAAACTAGATTAACCCCTTCCGGACTGGTCTAACTTCACCCAAACTGGGACAACTTCCCCTAAACTGGGATTCCCCCCTCCTTTAAACTGGATTAACCCCCTCCGAACTGGGATAAACTGGGATGCACACCCCCCCCCCTTTCCTTTCCGCCTCTCAAACCGGATTAACCCCTTCCGGACTGGTCGAACTCCACTCCAAACTGGGACAACTCCCCCTAAACTGGGATTCCCCCCTCCTTTAAACCGGATTAACCCCCTCCAAACTGGGTTTGCCCGGGTTTGCCCCCCCCCCTTTCCTTTCCGCCTCTCAAACTGGATTAACCCCTTCCGGACTGGTCTAACTTCACCCAAACTGGGACAACTCCCCCTAAACTGGGATTCCCCCCTCCTTTAAACTGGATTAACCCCTCCGAACTGGGATAAACTGGGATGCACACCCCCCCCCCCCTTTCCTTTCCGCCTCTCAAACCGGATTAACCCCTTCCGGACTGGTCGAACTCCACTCCAAACTGGGACAACTCCCCCTAAACTGGGATTCCCCCCTCCTTTAAACCGGATTAACCCCCTCCAAACTGGGATGCACC